>NIWZ02000062.1:0-146951 GCA_002242745.2 Lecanicillium sp. LEC01
TATTTTTTTTTTTTTTTTTTTTTTTTTTTTTTTTTCAGTCCATTACAAGAGGTTCTAGCGCCGTTTTCTGCATGCACGCATCATTGCGTCTCTCTTTACGGTTATGGCCTGCTTGAAGTAACCAGTATGCTTTGCGGAAGCAATGCCGTATCAGCGATATAGTCTTTAATTTTAGCTTATTACATTTTTTACCCATAAACTGCTTCAGCAATTTACCCCTACGTTATTATCGAGTACTTTGTGACTGATAGCACGGTGGCGATATGCCGCGTCTGCACCACCCCGTCCAAGGCCAAACGTTGTCGCCTATCGATAACAGGTTCAAGCTGACGTCAAGGTAGCTTCCTCTTTGGGCAGTGAGTGTTCCGTAGGTACGAGTAGTGCTGCGGGCAGCTCACCCACTGGCTAAGCTTCCACCTTGAATCAAGGAACATCTCCAACCCTTCAACGTTCAACATTCACTGCATCCATCTTTCTGACGTCCTCAATTTTTTTCTACGACTTTCTCTTTGCTGCGACTTGAAAAATACTTTGGAGGAAATATTGGGCGCAGCCTTCATCGGATGCTTGACTTTGTCACCATCCTCCTAATCGGCCTCCTCATGGCGCACTTCATACCTGGCAACGTCCTGGCTCGCCTCCGGGCTCTCTCGCCCTTGGCACCTGTACCTGTGCAAGGCGGGCAGCAGCGACAGCCACATCATCAGAACCAACCGCAGCACAGCGGCGCATATAATGCAGTTGGCTCCTATGATCCATCGCCTCTCGACATTACGGTCGTGAGAATCATGCTCGTTCGCTCGAAAAAGCTGCCGCCCGACTTGGTTGATGACATTTTTGAAATGGCCGAGTACTGGGTCCGCACTGCTACGGTTGTCGACTATACAACTGCAGTTGGGAGGTATCTGAGTGTCCGTGGAGGAGGAAACCCTGAAGACGAATTTTTGGTGAGTTGTGAATAGTCTGCTACAGTGTCGCTCAGTGCGAAGCATGCTGACTTTTCTCAATTAGTTGCGTTCGCTACCGATAGGACTAGTCAGCGAGCATGGCGGAGATTTGGATCTCACTGGGAAGCCTGCAAGGCCTATTCAACTCAAGAATGCGATGGACCCCAAGAGTATTGCTAGATTGGCAGATTATCCTACACCTCCCCTCGTAAGCCCTGTTCGCAAGATTGTCTTTAAGATTCTTGCTCACGACCAGGGTTGGGGCGGCGAAGGAGGCGATAATGAGTACGACAATTCGTGGACGTGGTTTGAAGCTGGGTTGGAGAGGTTTGAGGCCGGAATGATTGGTAAGTTTGTCCAGGACTGTCAGCTCGAGTCGTGGATTTACGAGACGGCTAACACAATTGATAACCGTAGAGGGCCAACCAGGTGAAGCTGTGTCACTCAGATTTGATGCACTGCGACCAATCTATCCTAATCTTGGTACGCCCGAAGCTAAGCGATCACGAAATGCGGAGACAGAAGGCTTCAATGAATTTGTCCAGCAACTCAACGCTAATAGCGGTAATGGCTCGGGTGAAAATGCGCAGAACACGGCTGCTACTGACGCCCCTGGGTCGGAGAATAAGGAGCAAACGCCTGGATCGCAATATGGTCACACGTTACAGGCGCATCCTGCATGGTGTGTGCATCGGAATAAGCGGGCAAATAGAGAATGGCAGCAGCACGTTGTCGTTTGGTCGTGCGATGACGACATTAAAGAGGACTCAGATGGAGGTAAAGCATTGGCGGATAAAGGACGAGGAAGAGCTACGGGTAATGGAGAGTTTGTGAGGAATTTGAAGCTGGGCGATGTTGTGACATTGTGGGCAAAGGCGAGGTTTGGTGGGTGGTCGAATAGTGTCAAATCCGCTAGTATCGATGTCTACTGGGCTTTATAATGGGCTTGGAATGAAATTGCACTAATAAATAGCTGCGCAAATTTATGATAATTCATACGATTCATGGTGATAACTTGTTTTCTTGCTTCAGGGTTGTGTTGCCGTTGAACCGTGTCGTTATAAGTATTGTCGCGTTGACGTCACGAGCGGGACATGGCGACTACAACCAGCCCCCAGACACAGCATTGTGCCATATACATGCCGCTTTAAAAGAAGCGCCATGAGGGCGACGAGAACCATTCTACGACTAAATACGTCCAAAACTATTAAAACTCGTTTCAATTTTACGCCTCGTACTGTTTTTTCTGAGCGCCGTGTGCACAGTATGGCGAAACAGGTCGCCGGTTACAATGTGCCCATCGAACTACCCGAGGCGCTGACGGGAGAGCAGCTACAGACCTTTAAGCCATTCAACGTAAGTGTTTCCCCATAGTTGTACTCACAAAGTTCTCAGTGTGATTAACTTTTGGATGTAGAAATGGATGAGTACGCTTTCTCAATCCCTGTCTCGTCAATCCGACGCCACGCACCCTTTCCATTCAGACCCTTACGTCCTACGCTCCGTGACGGTGCAATCCGTTGACTTCTTTGGCGGCAATCGCATAGGTTTCATCAAACTCACCGCCAAAGTATCCAACGGTGCAGACGAGACTCTGCCCGCGGCTGCGCTCCTCCGCGGACCCAGCGTGGCCATGCTGGTTATGCTAATACCCGACGACGCGCCGCCCTCTGAGCGCTACGTCGTCTTTACCGTGCAGCCGCGCATTCCGACGGGCAGCTTGGGCTTTGTGGAGCTGCCTGCTGGCATGGTTGACGACGCGGGGACGTTCAAGGGCGCCGCGGCAAAGGAGATGGAAGAGGAGCTGGGCATTACGATTAACGAGGATGCGCTAAAGTGCTTGAGCGAGCTGGCGGTGGAAGGGGAGAGTGATGGCGGTGGTGAGGGTGAGGGTGAGGGACTGCCGCCTGCCATGTTTCCTAGTGCTGGCGGTTGTGATGAGCATGTTACGCTGTATAGTTATGAGAGAAAGGTGGCGAGGAAGGAGTTGGAGAGTTGGAGTGGGCGGTTGACGGGGCTTAGAGACCATGGGGAGAAGATTACGCTCAAGATTGTGCCGATGGAGGATGCCTGGAGGGTTGGGGCAAGAGATGCAAAGGCTCTTGGGGCTTTGGCGCTTTGGCAGGGTTTGAGGGCACAGGGAAAGGTATAATTGTGATGGTTTTGTTGTATCCTCTGTGGATATATCTATATATATATATATAAAACGTTCTATTTTGAGTCATGATTGATTAGGCAAAGGGATTCTTTTTCTAGAATTGAAGCCTCTGTGCTAGCAGAATACCCTCTGCAAACGTCCCAACACGCGCATCAATTGCGTACCCCTCAGCCTCTAGCTTCTTGCACTCTTCCCACATAGTCGCCAGCGGGACAGTAAACACCTCGATAAACTCATTCTCCTCCAGCTGCGGCACGGGGTTCTTATTCTCGGATAGGTTCATATCGACCGCGACGTGGACCATGCGCAGATTGGTATTGCAGAAGCCCGGGTCGTTGTACATGATGGGCGACGTCTCGGTGACTGTGGCGACGTAGCCGGTTTCCTCGCGCAGTTCACGCACAGCTGCCTGCTCGGCTGTTTCGCCCTCGTCGACTAATCCGGCCGGCATCTCTATGGTGATTTGGTCGATTGGAGGGCGGTATTGCTTCTGGAGGAGGACTTCTTTGCCGGTGGGCTTGTCGAGGATGGCGACGATGCCGACGCCGTCGATTTCGCCGCCCTTGGGCCGGGTGCGGCGCTCGGCGGATTCCCAGACTCGTTGTTTGCCGGTTGGATCTTGATAGTTTATTCTGTTGCAGGGTTGAGGTGTTGGTTAGGGAGGGTTATGGGATGTGGTTTGTGGGAAGGAGAGCTTACTTGACGAGCTTGATCCAACGTGCGTCGCTGTCGGGCTAGTGGGAGGGGAATGGAGAGGTTAGACGGCCGCATTGATGGGGCGTGAGAGGGAGGAATATGGTATACCATTGGCTCCGTAGAGAGGACTTTGGCTTTATCGGCGGACATTGTCGTCTTTGGAGAGTTTGGCGCGGATGTTGAGATGGGAGGAGAATGGGCTGGATTTGTTGGTGCTTTTTTTATTCTAGGACGACATCGGCGACGCCTCATCGCGGGGTTAGGTATGGCGGGGTGGTAGTCAGTCAGTCAAGTCTCCACCTTGTTCGTGTTGAACAGCGACAGTTTTAACAAGTTACGGCTTGAGTTGCATAGCTATTGAGCGAAGATTCTGCGCAATCTTGATTGTATGGCAGGTTAGCATCTCATAAAATGACTACATGCAATTGAGCGCTCGTATTTGAAGCAGAACAGGTTGAGAGTGTAGCCAAGTTGAGAGTGTAGCCAAGTTGAGAGTGTAGCCAAGTTGAGAGTGTAGCCAAGTTGAGAGTGTAGCCAAGTTGAGAGTGTAGCCAAGTTGAGAGTGTAGCCAAGTTGAGAGCGGCGAGGGTACGACATGCAGTACGTTAGGCCGATGTTGGCAAAACCATGATCAGCTCGATACAGAGAGAGGGAAAAAAGATCAGAAAGAAGCAGAAAAGGGGCCTTCAGGTTGAATTTATGCCGGAGATAGAAATTTTGGGCACTTTCCAATTTTCTTTTCTTCTTTTCTTGTATTCAGGCTCTGCCCATGGGAAGAACTCGAGAGTATCGTCAGCCCGCAACAGTTGACATAGTCATCAGCTTCAACGGTGTCGTGTTCGGTCGGTGCTTGATGACAGCCATTCAAGGCCATCAGGTGGTAGTTTAGTAGCATTGAGTGTCCTGTCTCTGGAGCGGTATAACCCTGTTGATATTGGAACCTAAACGGGTAGAATTGGCGCCTATAATGCGGTTGCACAACCTTTACAGGCGGCGGCACAACCGGAAGCTAGGGCCGTCACAAAGCGAGTAATTTAAGACGGGCAAAAAAAAAAAAAAAAGACAGCTTGCGCCATATGCCGTGTGGATAATAAATTGCAGACGTTACTCGTACATCAGAGTTCGGCGCTGCAGCAGAGCTCCAGTCCGAATGCTACCCTGTGTTGGCGAACGAGGACGGCACCCAGGAATCAGAGTTTCGAGGTTGAGGGTGGGCTTCTTGACTTGGCGCGGCTAGAGCAAAGGTGGCTTGCCTATAGTTTGTCCGATGCTGATGGTGGTGTTTCTTGGTTTTACCATAAGAATGGACGTGATTGTGCAGACAATGGAGTGTAAATGCAGTGCGCGAATAGTAATCAGTAATAAGAGAGGCTGACAAAGAATACGGCTTCGGCGCTCGCTCATTTTGCATACACGATGCATGCATGGACATGTTCGGTAGATCACACCGGCTTTCGCACAATGTAACTTACTAGGTAGTTTGCTATACTCGTACTATACTATACTGCACGAGTACGCACTAGACTTGAATGTAACAGTCCCTCCCGTGCTCTGCCAATCATTTCTGCCCACCAACTTGCTCAAATCACACCATGTTGGTGACGCTTGTTGTGGTTTAATACAACTATCCATGTCCCATTTCCCCCCTCCACCTCCCCCCTTCCAGTCGCTGCTTCCCGTCTGTCCTACAATCAGGCGGGCCTGACGGGTGTGGTGCGGAGCCCCGGCTAGCCCCAAACCAGTATGCAAGCAAGCCCGTCCCAGTGGCCATGGCCGCCCCCAAATGTCGCTCGCCTCGTTCTGCCCCCAGCTGAGGCTGTCTGATCACCACCCCCGCCTCAATTTGCAGTCTGCCGTTTGTCCTCCTCTAGCTCAAGCTCCAGCTCCCAGCGCTCGCCTCGTCTCTCTTCTCTCGACAGCTTTCTCGTCTGCCTGCTATTCCTCTTGCATCATCGCCGTTCCGGGCGACTACCATGCAAGGTCTGTCGTTGCATTCTGATAAGTGACGGCTTACACAAGAGACTCAACCAAACTACCCGCTCTTCCTGGCAACCATGGATAACCTCCATGAATGGGCCATCACCGCCCAAGACATGGCCCATTCATATCTGAATCGCCTCGATATGGCTCTTACCACGGACAATTCACATCTCTCTGCCGTTTTAGCAGCGATATTCCTCCTCATTGCACCCTTTTACCTGTATCGACTTACTCGCAGAAAGGCGTTTGTCGACTTCGGTGGTATTTTGGTCGCCAAGGGTGGAATCATGATCATAATCGCGACCTTTGAGCTTTCCAGTGGCATTCTCTTGAGCTCGGAGCAAGAGTCTGCAAACGATCTTTCCTTTTATTCGCCCTTTATATGTTTCTTCGCCGACGTGGTCTGCATTGTTGTTGCGGGCATCGAGTATTGCTATGCCGTGCGCCCGTCTATGCTAATCAGCTCCTATCTCGTGCCCTCTCTCGTTGTGGACGTGAACAGAGCATTGTTATATATTGGACAGGGAAATATGGAAAGCGTGACTGTGATTTCGGTACCCATTATAGGCTTCAAGGTTGCAATGATTCTGCTGGAAGAGACACCCAAGCTCCTAGGCACCCATCCGCAAAGAGGTCGTCGCGGCGAGCCCGTCATATCCAACTCTATGCGATACCGAACTCGGCTGCAGTGGCTCTATGCGACAACGCTTGCCATACTTCTAGGAGCAAAAGACATGGAAGATATCCCAGACATAACCCGCGACTTTGACTCCCAGCGTTTGTGCTCCCAGTTTACCGCCCGCTGGGACCGGAGTACGTCATTGGCATTTTCGTATCTTGACCATTTTAACTAACTTATTGGACAGAAGACACCTATTCTCAGAATAGCTTGGCCAAAGCTTGTCTAAGTTCACTACCCTGGAAATATTACTTTGCAGCTCTACCGAGACTTGTTCTGGCTACTTTTGCCCTCTCGCAGCCATTCCTAGTGTGTCGCGCCATTCGCACTCTTGGCGTTACAGATGAGGCAGATGGCTCAGTTGAAGCTGTCATCTACATGACCATCCTTCTGTATCTTGGGATCGCGGTTTGTCTCTCTTGGACCCCTTGCGATGCTTGCGCAAACTAACCGTCTGACTGCCTCAGATATCCAAAGCCAGCTATTTGCGCATGGTGAACCTCGGTGTTGTCCACGTGCGAGGTATTTTTTCCGCCGCTATATACAACAAAGCTCTGAAGCTTTCCCAAGATCAACTGAAGAAGTATGAGCCCATACGACTTCTCAACGTCGACATGAGTACGATCGAAACCCTAGTAACTGGTGTTCATGACGGTTGGACGTCTTGCCTCGAGTTATTTGTCGGAGCCTACATGTTATATCATTGGACTGGTGCTGGTCTCCTTTGGGCCATATTACCGATATGGGGCTCACTATGGCTTTTATCTCTCACTCAGAAACCCAAGGGGGAGGCCCAGGCTAGGTGGCATGAAGAGGCGAAGAAGCGTGTGGCGGCGACATCTAATATGTTGGGACAGCTTCCAGGCATAAGAGCAAGTGGACTTTCCCTTGTCGTTTGCAAATACCTCCAGCGTCTCCAAAAGCTCGAAATTAATGCATCTGCGGATGACCGCATTATTCGCGCTGGACAGCGCATTATTGGTACTTCATCCTGCCTCGGAAACATTGGAGCTTAAACTAATCATGTAAACAGTATCCTTTTGTGAAGATATAGTCCCCCCTCTTGTCCTTGTGGGTGCATTTATTCACTCAAAAGAGACGTTGTTGGGCGTTGACGAAGTTTTCACAATTTTCACTATGCTTGCAATCATGATCAAACCAATGCATATACTTGTTCGAGCACGAGGTTCGTTTCAAAGAGGGTTGGAAGCCTTTCAAAAGATTCAAGCATTTTTGTTGCTTGAGGAGTTTCAAATTTCTCGTACGATTGAAGAACCAGAGAGCGCCAAGGATACCACTGCCAACAATGCTTTTTTCAATGCCGCTCTCACCGATGCAAATGTCAAATTTGGAGACGATAAGCGAGTTCTTGACTCTCTGAGCGTTCGATTTTTGAAAGGAAATGTCTACATGGTCGTCGGCTCCCCTGGCTGTGGTAAGTCGACGCTGCTCAAAACAATTCTAGGCGAGGTCCCCCTTGCCCAAGGTAATGTCATTGTCACGGCAAAGACCATTGCATATTGTAGTCAATCTCCCTGGCTCCAGAACCTCAGCATTCATGAAAATATTGTTGGCCATGGCCAGTGCGATACAGAATGGTACAATACGGTCCTTAGCGGCTGCGAATTGCACCAAGACCTCAGAGAACTCGATGACGGAGATGAAACACTAGCCGGGTTTGGGGGACGGCATCTTACGATTTCTCAAAGACATCGTATAGTGAGTACTCCCGCCAAAGTATGATTTATCAAGTTCAGAGGTTGATGCATTTTAGGCCCTAGCTAGAGCTGTCTATTCTCGGGCACCGCTCGTACTGTTGGACGGTGCCCTCGACTCAATGGACAATGGTACAGCCGAAAAGGTCCTTGACAACCTTCTTGGCAAGACTGGTCTCTTGCGTCAATCGCACACCACGGTAATCATGACTACTAGTACCTGTAGGTGTATTATGTCTTTACGTATTATAACCGGTTGCTCACTGCTTTCCAACAGCCAATGACTTGCCTACTGCCGACGAAGTTTACTTCCTGGAAGAAAGTGGCAAAATCAAGTTGATTGAGAATAATCTCGATGAAAACTCCGACAAGCGTGTACTGGATTGTCTCAAGACAAGAGATGATCGTCAATCACAGGAAGACGATGCAAATTACGCTGCTGGTGATTCAGATGATGAGCCGACTGAGTCTTTGGTGCGCCCAATAGGGAGCCCTCAAGCATCAGTGTATTTTGACGCTGCCGGCTGGTTAAGAGTTGGCATTTGGTCTATCCTCGTCTGTGGTGCTGCTTTTGCACAACGATTATCGCGTAAGAACCCTACTCAGCTGCTTTCTTTCACGGTAGCTTACTGTTATTCCTTTTTAGTCATCTATGCTCGACTGTGGTTGGAATATGTGCCGGGAGACATGAGAGTCTTTGGCGGTGCAATGGCATCTGCTGTATTATGCTTTGCGCTCGCAGCTTCAAACATGATGTAAGTGAAGTGCTAAGCAAAGGCGCTTTGGAAAGTGCTAAACGAATTCTAGCTTTTACTACACCATCGTGGTCCCAGCTGGGTCTGCCAATTTGCACAAACAGCTCGTAGAAGTCGTTTTGACGTAAGAAAACCGTTTGCTCACAAAAGATATCTAATTCTAATGGCTTCTATTAGCGCCACATTGTGGTACAATGATGAAATGGATCGACGTCAGATTTTACAAAAGTATGCCATCGTCTCCAGTATAAATAACAACGTTCTGACTTTGTTTCAACAGATTTGACGGAGATTTGAAGCAAGTTGCGTCAGCTCTCCCCGACGCTTTTATGGATATCGCGTACCGTAAGTCAATTGAACCCAGGCCCGTAAAATATAACGTATAAGAGCTAACCAGCCTGCAGTATCGATTCTTGTTCCAGTCGATGTTATCATTCTTGGACTCTGTACAAAGTACATGGCAACAATGCTACCGTTCATGTTTTTGGCCATATACTCTACCATTTTCGTATATTTTCGCGGCTATTTCGGCGGTCGCACATTGGATCTGAAAGCAAAATCACGTCTGCATTCGCATCTTTCAGACTCGGTGGCGGGGATGCAGCACATTCGAGCATTCAACTGGCAACGCAGATTTAAACAGCAGAATTTCGAGCTTTTGGATATTTCTCAACGGCCACATTTCTTCTTGCTCTGCAACGAGCAAGGCATGGGCCTAATTATGGACCTCACTGTCGTGGCTATCGCAGCTATTTTGGTGTCAGCTGCGCTGGCTACACCGGAGATCTGCTCCAAAAGCCTCGCTGGGAATGGGGATGGCGAGTCTGATCTTGATGAGCACGAGGCTTTCAACATATACGCTTTTCACGACTGCCATCGAGGAACCACTTGATGCGATGACGCGCATTCAAAACTTTAGCATTGAGACTCCATTCGAAGTAGACAAGAGTGCTGGCTCTTTCTTTGCCCAGGTGGCGGACGAGACCTGGAGTAGCTTTGGTAGGCTCGAGTTTCGGGGTGTCAATGCACCGTACAAGTAAGTCTCCTGAAGCAGTATGTCATTGGTGACAATTACTAATGAAATAGCCCTTCGGATGCTACGTCAGGCCTAGCACTGAGCAATGTGCGTCTGTCGATTGACATTGGCCAGAAAATTCTGATCACAGGGCCTTCCGGAAGGTAAGACTACGCCCGACAAGGTGCGTCTTGTTACTGACGCATTTTGCAGTGGCAAATCATCAATGCTTCTGGCCATACAGAACTTTTTCGAATATACTGGAACTATAACTGTCGATGGTCGAGACATTCGTGGCATCCCGCGGCACATCCTGCGTAAAAACATTCTTACAATGCCAAAGAAAGGTGTAATCCTCGACGGAACTCTGCGTTTCAACTTGGAGCCCTACAGCATAACCAAGTCCATACCCCCCAGCCGCAGGCTAAGTGACGAGTACATTATTAGTGTCTTGCAGCGCATGAGGCTCTGGCAACACATTGAAGCGCGTGGAGGTACTTTGGATAGCGAGCTTTCCGAACTTAGACTCGGGCCCGAGCAGAAGCAGCTCGTCTCCATCGCGCGTGTGATTCTACGCAAAACCCAAGGCCCTGTGTGCTTGCTTCTGAATGACTGTGCCACAGACAACTTGCATCCTGACACAGCAGACGCCGTGGAGTCGATCATAGACGACACGTTCCACTCGTGCACGATACTTACAGTCTCTTCACGACCCCGGGCGGAGGCAAAGGCAGAAGTTGTCGTTAAGATGCGGGCGGGAAGAATTGCTGGCACTTTTGCTAATGGGGCGCCAATTGACATGGACCCGTATGCGTTTTTGAAGGATTTACCCTGGCTGTCTCCAAGTATTCGGCATCGTGTCAGGATGGCATATAGAAATTGAGGCAGAATGATGGTTACGCAATCTTGAACTTTGCGCCTTGTTTATTATCTGAGTTATCATTATTTATTATAATATGCTAGTGCGAATGCTATGCCTTACCCTACAAAAGTTCAAAGCTGGCAGAAGTGCCTTCAAATGCCTCAACATGTCCAAACATGCGCTTCGCATCACCAAAGTAATTCAACCTATACACGCCCTTTTCATCGTCCGGCGCCGTCTCCCATGTAACATCTACTTCGCTATATCCAAGCAGCAAACTCGTGCGGCGCCACGTATACACGAGGAAATAATCCGCATCATCGCGCACGCGAAGCCACTCCCCGTTTACCAATTTCTCAACCGCTACATACGTATCTTCCAGCCGCAGGTTATTACGCGGGTTTGCGCCCTGAAACGTGGCACTTATCACACTGCCCTGGTGATATGTATCTGCTGGCTGCACAAGCACCTCGCCGTATGCACGCTTCCACGGTGTGCGGTCGTAATATACCCGCGGGAACAACGACCAGGAGTTCTTGCGATTATCGCCCGCCATGGTGCGCTGCAACGGCAAGACCGTGGACCCGTCGGCGAGGTAGTGCAGGTTGCTGACGGTGAGGTTAATGTACGCCGCTAGCTGGTTCGGTCCAAACATTGTCGAGCCGCCTTCGTAGCGCTGCACGGCGTATTCTTCAGGCGTAGTGACATAATGCGCGTACGTATTTGCCGGGCCAGCCACGAGCGTCACGGCACCCTTTCCAATTGACTCCTGGGCTTCTTTTAGTAATGCTTCCCGCCACCGTCGCCCGCTCATGGTGGTGACTTCGCTCGGGCTTATCGCCAGAACTAGCTGGCCGAGCCGCATGAGTTGAATGTCGACGACGCTGGGCGCCCAGGCGTAGGGCTGGGCGAAGCCGGCGTCAAAGACTATGGGCTTGGGGGCGTGGCAGGCGCGTGTTTCGGGGGTGGGCTTGCGCACGCTCGTGAAGAAGAGCGACCAGAGGTTTGTGGGCGGGTTGAGGACTGTGGCTTGGCTGAAGCCTTTCATGCCGGCGCCGTCGGTGCAGCCTGCGAGAGCGGCGTAGCCGAATGCGGGCGGGCACGAGGTTAAGAGGGTGCCGTTGGGGAGGGAGAAGGTGTAGTTGGACATGTTTTGGAAGAAGTGGATGGATTTGATGCGGCCGCGAAGGGGGGTTGTGGTAGTTGTTGTTTCGATAGAGTCCTGTAATGTAGTAAGGAGAATTGTGTTATTAGTTGTAAAAATTTTGTGTTTTTTTTTGGTTGTTGTTGGTTAGTAGCTTACAAATGTCTTTTTGGCGCCCATGTATTGACGTCTTCCAATCTCATAACAGCTTCGAATACCAAACTCATCAGCAAGATACTCCGGCCCACGACCTTGGCATTTCTGATTCGATCCATCCGGGCAGTTGCCCTTTTCAAAGTCGCACATCTCGCCGGACCCATCACCGCACCACGGGCCGAGAATATTCGGCGATACATCCCCTTCGGTTGTCTGACTGAAGCCGGCCACGAAGCCGTCAGCAGCGGCATAGGGTTGCTCGGCCATGGACTTTTCAAACAGCCACGAGGCAACGCCCTTGTTGTCGCCGGCAACGTGCCTGTTGGTGTTGGTGATGGAGGTGCCGTGGACGGCGAAGAAGCTTAGCATGCCGACGCTGCGCAGGTCGCGGGCGCGCTGGAAGCGGAGCACGGTCATGGTGTTGTCGACGTTGGAGGAGTACTTGGCGCGCTCTGAGGCAGGGTTTTGGAGATAGGCGTGTGGTGAGCGGTTGATGGAGGCGTTGTGGATTTGGGTTGTTGCCATGTCTACGTAGCCCTGGTGGTATTTGAAGTTAGTTTTTAATCAATCATGCTTGGAGGGAGGAAGAGGGAAACTGGGGGATTTACCTCTTCTAAGCTATCGTGAGCTCGCTTGATGGATAAGACGATGCCGTCCACTACTGCTTGATAGCTCTGCTTGTCGAGACCGAGAGTTGGCGCCTGCGGCAGAAGATAGTTGAAAAAGCCGCCTGGTCCTGAGTGCGTATGCGTCGCCGTGAGAGCAATGTTGTTCTTGTTGTATAGCGCATATTCACCGCCGGCTTCAGCAAGGGCTTCGATGGCGCCGTATCTCACGGCTGTGTCTCCAGCCAGGTCATCGAGCACGAGATACGCAATCCTGTCATTCGGGTCCTTGACATCTGCCACGATAAAGGCGCGGCTGTAGAGACGCTGCCTCAGGCCGGTGCCGGCTTGGTCAAACTTGCCGTAGCCTGCGAGGGCGAGTTCCGCAACGGGGCCGGTGATGTCGGCTTTGCCGGCGCCGACGAGGTACTTGTCGCCTGGCGGGGAGAGTCTTTCGAGGAGGTTTGGTGGTTCATTTCTGCAGACTGGCGGTGGTGATGGTGAGGATGCAGGTGAGTGGACAGTGTTGGATGCAGCTGTGAGGAACGGCGCGAGGAAGAGTGAGGCAGCCAACGCAACCATTGTTGGTGTTGGCTACAGTAAAGAAGGGTAAACGTGAGGCTGTTTTATGATGGGCATAGGGGAGCGTCTTGTTTTCCAATTGAGTAGATGGTTTGAGTTGCTTTGACTGAGAAGACGGTCAATAGAGCGCGTGAGTGATGAGGCGCTGTGAAGTTGTCACGTCTCGGGTTACACGGGGTTGTTTTATTTTGTGCACAATCAAAGTGACATGGCTTTCCAGAACAGACAGTGACAGTTGCTTTATTATTAGGCGCCGCCCGTTTTTTTTTTTAATTGGAGTCGTCGTACGGACGTGTGGGACCGCCACATGGGCCTTGTCTCTTTGTTGGAGCGACGGGCCGAGGTTTCAGATGCTTGAGGCTGGACAAATTGGTGCAGAGACGGGGCGATTTGGGTGGATGTCTAATAAGATCTGGGGTTATAATATTATGGGAAGGGATAAAAATAGCTAGTCAGTTAATAATACCACATATATGTACGTAACTGCATGTAACCCTAACCCTGTCGCGTCAGCATAAGGACTCGAGAGCGTTGTACATGGAGCATCCGCGGGGTTTCCTGTCTGTGTAGCAGTATCTACTCTCTCGCGTAATGGATATTGCTTGTGGCTTTTATTAAATGAAGCATTGTCACTTTTGGCTTACCTTATCCTCTTCTCCCCGCCCGGCTTACAGTCCGTGGTGACGTAGTAGTCTAAGCAATGTCACCGTCTTGCGATAAACTTGATTCTAAAACAAAATAATAATAATAATAATAATTCACGTCTTGTACACTTGTTACCCTTTATAGTACACTAAAATTGCATTGCATCTGTCTTACAGCCAGATGACCATGCTAAGAATAGCTTCATTGCCATGTGCAGGTGCACCGGCGACCAGAGCCCCACGATCAGGCTGGCTTGCGTCACACGCCTGGCAATTGGTCACCTTAACTCCTCAACTTTACCTGAATCACCTTCATTCGTAATCAATATGCCAGAAAACCAACCTATACACATGTCAAAGCCAGCAACTCCACGTAAAAGGGGCACGAGAAATGCAACTCGGCCGCGCCCTCTGCCGCCCGATGTCACGGCACGTAATCTAGCCGTTGAAAAGAAGCGACGACAAGAACTCAATGATGATTTCCTGGTATTTCCATTGGTTAGCTGCCATCTAATAAACTTCAATTCTGACTGATTACAGGATCTGGCCCGCCTAGTACCCTCTCTCGCGTCGGCAAGGCGCCTCTCCAAAGTCCTCATTGTCAATGAAGCAAAACGCCACCTCCGACAACGCCGCAGTCTCTGTATCAACGTCGCCCGTGACATGCAGCTCCTACTTGCTGAAAATAGCCAGCTCGTTTACGAGGTGAATGCTATGCGCTCGCAGATGGGTCAGCACAATGTCCAGCCGCATATGGCTATGCCACCAACAGCCTCAATCAAGGAAATCATGGGCGTTGAGAATGAGCCTGCTGGGGTATTTCCGGCCGGATCTTGGGATAATTGGTCTGGTCGACCACGCAAGCCATCAAGTCCTGAGCGAAAAGAGAATGAAGCTGCTCAGCCGCCTTTAAATGACTCGTCCCAGGATAGGACTACACGGTCGGTTGATACGGATGATCCAAGCGCAAATCCGCAAGAGCCGCCGAACGCCATGTCCCAGAATGACTCTGCTGACATTTTCTCTTCACTTTATGATATAGACTCTATGAACTGTGTAACTATGGACATGTCTGCCTTTTTGACGAATTGGCCGGTGTCGGTATATGATGAGTTATAAATCGAGACCACCGGACCTCTGAAGTCAGGCTTCATATCAGGAAACAAGTTGTTAAGTATTACGGACTGAACTTCTCAACATATTCAATTATTTTCTTCAAGTTCCATCTCGTATTAAAACTGTAAGCAAATTTCTCTACACTGTAGAACTACCCGCAGCCTTAATCTCCCGAATAGCTTCCTCGATGGCCGCCTTGCTCTGCAGTTCATTCTCCTTGAAAGCTTCCAACGCTTCAAAGAGGCCTCTGCTGGTAATTGGATCCTCTGCAATAGCGGCCGTTAACACCTCTCCATTATTCTTTAAATAGTCCACGTCGTATACAGCAGTCGCTGGAAAGTCCTGGCCCGTCAGCGGATCGGTGGTCGCCATTTCGGCCAACTTTGCGCTCCTATCAGTCTCATTACCATATCCTGGTGGTGGACTGGAGGCAGCATCCAGCAATGATAGCTGAAGCAAAATGTCTTCCGGTACAGTGGCGTGTTGACAGCCCAGTTCGGCCATAGCCATCACTTCTTTGGCAGATTTGAAACTGTGGTTGACTCAGTCACAAATTATTCTCAGTTTCAGCTTTAAGACGCACCTCGCTGGTTTCATCAAAGGCTGTTCCTTTCCAGTATCATTGTACAGTTTCTCGTATACCTGTATAATGCGCATAATACGCGGTGTCATCGGATGCTGAAGCGCTGGGTCTTCCACATCTGGCCAAAGCTTTGCGTCCGCATGATACCAATGAACTGTTTTCAGTATTAGTGAACTGGCAATTTGCCTTGACCTAGAAACTGACAGTTATAATATGGGCTGATGGAAAGACTGCCTGCCTGGCTTGCTGCAATAGCCTGCTCAACGGAGAACAAGGACGTGCCAAGAGTCCTTATGCCCTCCTTGAGCAAGACTTGGCCTGCATTCAAGGCTGGACCAGTACAGGGAATCTTGATGCAGAAGCGGTCCTTGGAGATTCCGACGCTTGCAAACTCTTGGGCATAAGCTCTAGCCTGAGCGATCACTTTTTCCGTATCGTACGCCGCGAATGCGGATGTCTGCACCAGCACGCGGCCGAGAATGTTTTCCATGTTTTTTGCACATAGAAGCGCGCTCTATACACGATATGTTAGCATGATGTTATGTGACTTGACGCTGCCAATATCTAGGCCCGCGCACCATTCTAGTGAGAATTGCCTCCCATCCCTGGTCCTTGTATTCTTGCACAGCGGCGTGAAACATCTCACGGTTGGCAGGGCTGATCATCCTTTCGTACACAAGACGTTGGTTGCTAGTCTGGTCATACGGCTTGAAAGGTAGCAGTCTCTTGGCCTCGTCCGGATCCATGCAGTCGATATCGAGGTTGACTATTAAGTGTAACTTAGTACCATGCCCAAAACTATTGTAAATGGCAAATCTCACTCGTTTTCTGTAACAACTCCAACCATGTTTGTGACTGCGTTTCGTGCTCCATTTTCGCAATTCTGTGATTGACTTATACTGAAGTTGCGACTATTGTAAAGGACTGTGAAAAGGTACTTGGATTTATAGATGCTCCTTTTCAGCACACAAGCCATGGGCATGTGACCATAAATCACAGTCTACATCATGGTTCAAGTCCTTACTCCTGTACCAGCCATTTTACAGAAGCTGCCCCAATAGCGTGGCATTTACTAAGGGTACTGTACAGTTCACTCACGATAACCCCGCAAAACGAAGCTGGGAACTGTACAGTACCCAACTTAGCGACCTCCACATCCCCGCCCGACTGCCGGAGCTCGCCTCATGGACTGTACAGTTCCGAGCTTCATTTGGTAGCTCCTCTTACGATTGGTTGCCTTTGATGGTTTATTACGTAGTAAAACATTACTGTACAGTACCCAGTAATTTCAAGCAAGCAATCTCAGAAGTTTCCACCCTAGGAGCTTTGTTCAGTTAGCCGGCATCCTTTAGTTCTAATGACTCAACAGAGCTAACGAAGCTTGTATAAATACGAGCAGGTCCCCGTCTACAACCATCAACTCCTCTCCAAATTATAGAATCCCATTTGCATCTAGTTGAACTTGTCACATCTTTGTGTCTTCTTTACAATGGGAAACAAAGCAGACCCAGGAGCCCAAAGGCTCAAGACACGATCGCCGCCTTCCATGGAGCTGAGCACCGGATTGGCTACATCAATGACTGGTCCACCTGTTCCGTTTCCAAATAGTCTCCTACCAGCAGAAAAGGCAAAGGCACGCTTCGCAGTCACCGGTAATGCCATCATCACCGGCGGCGCTGGAGATATTGGATTAGTGGCCTGTCGTGCCTTACTAGAGCACGGCTTACAAGGCTTGGCAATCTTTGACATTAGTCCCGGCGAAGGAGATGCCACCGTTGCGAAGCTTCAAGCCGAGTTTGCAGGAGCGACTATAAAATTTGTCAAAGTGGATGTGACAGATGCCGATTCTGTGACCGAGGCCGTTGGTTTAGCCGAGGCATCGTTAGGCCCTGTTAGTCTTCTATTATGCTTTGCTGGAATTACACATGCCGTCCATGCACTTGATCTTAGACCAAAGGACTGGGAAAAAATGTTTGGGGTCAACACGACTGGTGCGTTTCTCTGTGCTCAGGCCGTGGCAAAGTCAATGGCAAGCAGGGGAGCACGAGGCAGCATCATCCTCATGGCGAGCATCTCTGCACACATTGCCAACTTCCCCCAGCCTCAAGTCCACTACAATGCATCCAAAGCGGCGATTCTATCTGTCAAGAGCTCTCTGGCCGCTGAATGGGCGCGCTATGGCATAAGGGTGAATAGTATTAGTCCTGGATATATGGACACTATATTAAATGAAGGAACTCACCTCGAGGAGCATAGGAGCATTTGGAAACAGAGAATTCCGTATGGGCGTATGGGGAACCCGGAGGAGCTGACGGGCGCCATCATCTTGTTGGCTAGTAAAGCGGGCAACTACATGACCGGAGCGGATATTCTCGTCGATGGCGGGCTGACGATATTTTGATCTTGTATGTTGGACATGTTTGGAAATTTGTCAAATAGAGTCGGCGCTAATAGAGGTGTATGAATAAAATTGTGCATCTCTTCCAGCGGATACTCCAATGGTACTTTTTGTCCTGAGACGTCGTAAACTGGAGAAGCAACTAGAATAGGTATATACCAAACTGAGGCATATTTTACATACAATCTGGTAATGTTAAGGAGAGCTCTGATTCGCATCTGATAAGTATACCACAGCTTGCTGGGGCATCTGCACTACAGACGCACAGCCTTGCCAGTTACAGGAGACTTGTCAATGCTACAGGCACGGTTGCACTGCTCACCACTTCCCAACACATTGTACAGAACTTCAACCCACTGCACGTTCTGGTACGCCTCTCCGTCCTGGGCCATGGTTCCTGTCCAAACTCCACCGTCACTCCACGAATTAAGGAGAAGCTTGCTGGGGTCGCGCGGAGCTTGGAACGTCTGCGTGTGGGTTTCGATGCCATTCACGCCGTAAGTGGTCCTGCCCGGTGTCCAGTCCAGACGGTGAGTAGTCCAATCAGACCAGCGCTGTCCGTTTGGCAGTGTGGCCTGATAACTTGCACCGTCGATAGTGCTGCCATCTTCGAGGTAGGACGGCTGGTTGGTGTAGTGGATTTCAGTATCAGGCTCGCGAGTGAGCATCTCAATGTCGGCCTCTTGTACATCCCTTAGCTGCTCGGCGCCAAGGTAGGTAAAGACAGAAGTACATGCACCAGGAGAACCATGGCTTCGCGCAAGCATGCGAATGGAGGCATGGTCATGGTAATCTATAGATTCCAACTCGGAAGCTGTTTGGAAGCCTGGGAGGCGCGAAGTACGCATGGTCATGTATGTGTCGCTTTCGCCACCGTCATTGTTCTCGATGTAGAGGTTGTTGTATGTCATGATCATGGGGAAGTCATTATTGCCGTTGGACCAATGTTGCGGACCCCAGAAGTGCGTGAAGGGGTCGCTCCAGTCAAAGAGAGGGCACGTCACCGGTGCGTTGAGATTGTCATTTATATTGCTTATGACCCGTGGCACGCCAGCATACTGGGAAAGAGATCGAAAGTCCCAGAAACCGTGGCTTCGGAACCGAGTTGGAAACCTACCATCGGTAACATAGCAATCACACTGAGAGTCGTCGACTACATCTGCTGCCAGTGATGTTGCAGCTGTCACGAGGGAAAATAGTAGGCTCCGAGTGAACATTTTTGGCTGTATTGGAAATGAGTCGATATTGGTGTCATTCAAATCTGCAAAGTATTCGACTGTTCTCGGTTTGACTTGCTACTTATATAAACGCACTCTGGTGCATTTTGCCCGGTCATCTTTCTCTGTAATCGGTCCGAGAATATTCTTACGGCATTAGGGCCGTTGGAGATGTAGAGGAGCGGTAGTCAGGATCACAGCGTAAGCACTATGATCCTAGTGATTACAGTCTACGTCGTATAGTGGAGCGAGGACCAGTAGCACCCGCGATAAGCCGAGCTCTGCCTTGGAACTAATCATAGCGTAGCAGTAAGTCTGGAGCACCGTTTCTTGCAGTACCGATATATATCCGAATCCGGGACAGTTCGGGCATTGTTGGGCCCGTTGCGGCTTTGAACGGCGCGACTACCTGTGTCTCGCGCGCTTGCTTACGAGGATGGCTGCTGTTTTATAAAACTTATTTCGGTTGAGCAGTGGTCAAGAGCAATAAAACAGGTTCATGCTGAGCGCGTCATGGATGCAGGCTTTCTTAAGTATAGCGTATAACGCATTGGGTCTTGATGGATTCTGGCCACATCGACAGACTGCCTTTTATTTATTTATTTACTTAATTTACTGGCTGCGAATTGGACATGTAACTGCTTTTTTATGCTATTACCTACCGAAAATTCATTTTTAAATCGCCTCATTAGAGCGTATATGTTCGAAGCAGTCTTGTTGCGCAGGGTTCCTTATTTATAAATATACCATGCGATCCTCAATCAAGCAAACAGGTACATTGTAATGCTACCAGAAGATGAATGAAAAGGCTGTTTTCTAAAGGCTAAATATCCACTATGTGAATCAACCACATTTCTTAACATTCCTATATAAATGACCCTTGATTCTGCATCTCCGCCACACGTCTTGGGTGACGTTTATGGTTGCGCGTCATGGAGCGTTTCTTGCAGGGGCATTGTACGCCACAAACGTGGCCCCTTGAGTAAAGCGCTAAAAGGCATTATGAAGAGCTAACGAACTGCCAGACAGCGAATAGTCCGGGGTAAAGCACCCGCCATAAACTCCGTCCTTGTAAGAGGCCGCGTTGACACCCATTTGGGACCTTGCCTGTTTGGGCAGAGAGACTGGAATTCGTCCAACAAGAACGGCCCAGGCTTCGTCAACAATTGCAATTAGGCGGGGCTCAGCATTGTCAGTGTTTTTGAATGATTTGTTTGACGCGGCTTTTGGTTTTTGCCTTCTTCTCTAATCGTAAATATTCTCTCTTCTTCGCTTGTATATCTGTTGTCTTCTGTCGCAACGGGCAGACTCAATTAATGCCCTGCTCTCGGGAACACCGTACCTTATAGCTGGATATATTCGCGCCTAAGCTTAGCCGGGTACTCTCACGACATAGCACCTTCAGTCGCAGCCTCGTCTGGGTCAGGTTGCCGCAAAATGCCTACAGATCACCATTCTTGCGGGGAGAGTTCCTCGACAGCGCCAACTTTCGATGCTGAGCGGAATGCTGACGAGGGCCTCTATTCCGATGGCGACAATGAAGAAACGCCTTTGCTGCCCACCGATCTGCCATCTGATATTTTGCCCAAAAAGTCGTTTCAGCGAATGGTCGTCATGATGGGCATGCTGGCTCTAATTGTGATTACAGTTAGCCAGAGCCTTTTGTCTCCTGCCGTTCAGGAAATTCTTGAAGACGTCATCTGCCGCAAGGTCTATCACGATCATCAGTTGGGTCTATTTAACGCGCTTGATAATAGGTGCAAGGATAATCGGGTTCAGAAGACGCTTGCAATGGTGAAAGCTTGGGATGCTTCGGCCCAGATGTTTGTTCGTAAGTTACAGCTCTTTCACTTTCAACATTCGCCGATTGGTCCGTATTCCTGTTTAACTAACATTGAGTATTTTTCAGCAATGGTTGTTCAGGTATTGTACGGCATTATTGCCGACAAATACGGCCGCAAAATCGTCTTATTCCTAGCTCTTTTTGGTTGCACACTACAGATAACATGGCAGCTCACAGTTCGTATGTAATATGAATAACATGGCTATAGACATTCCCGAGAAGACACCTTGCTGACTGAAGTCTGTTACCAAAGTTTGGTTCCCTAACACATTTAACGTTTGGTATTTACTCTACGGCAACATCGCCTTCCTCATCGGCGGTGGTGGACAAGTCGCCGTCGCCATGATTTACACCATCTTCTCCGACGCTGTTCCCGTCGCCCAACGAACAATAATCTTTTATCAAGTCCACGCCGTTCTGCAAATAGTCACCGTTGCGGCAACCCCATTAGCAGCGACCCTCCTCGGCATTGATCCCTGGTTAGCAGTTTGGATTGCCTATGGACTGTGGATCTTCGGCACCACATGCATTCTTTTTGTTCCGGAGACTTTAACTCTGCGTCAAAAAGCGGAGGATCGGATGCGATCCAGCGCTGCGTCCGGTGCTCAGGGCGACCAAGCAGCATCGGAGCGGCCTGTCAAGAAGTTGACATTCCAGTCTATGGTACAGCAAGCCATGTTTTCTATACGCGACGACATGTCCCATATATGGAGGTTCTTGCTCGGTTCCAAGGGAATTATGCTCCTCATAATCAGCAACGGTTTCTACTTTCCTGTCAGAACCGCCTTCAACGTCGACCTTCTTCAGTACATTACCAAGCGCTTCAACTGGACATGGTCTACAGTAAGTCAACGGAGGGTACGGTTACAAGTGTACATTGCAGCTAATGTTTCTGTTTTTTCTTTACTAGGCTACTTATGTCTTATCTATTGAGCACCTTGCTGCCGTAGTTGTACTGATGGCTATTCTGCCTGCGGCTTCCTGGTCCCTAGGGCGGATGGGCTACACCCCTCTACGACGAGACCTGACTCTTGCGCGTGCCTCTCTAGTGTTTGCTTTCGTCGGAACCGTGATTATTGCAGTCGCTCCATTTGGAGCGCTGTGTATCATCGCACTCGTCATATTTAGCTTCGGATCTGGGTTCCCAGCCCTCTTCAGAGCTCTTATTTGCGCCGTTGTTGAGCCTCATACACTCGGCACCCTCAATACTGCCATTGCCATGACGGAAAGCCTCATGGGACTGGTTTCATCTCCAGCTCTCGGTTGGCTGCTGTCCAAGGGTATAGATTTGGGCGGCGGATGGATGGGGCTGCCGTTTATGGTTTCGGCGGCTCTTGTAGCAGTCGTAACAGCGCTTTTGTTCATATTCAGACTCCCAGCTGCTTTCAAAAGTTCATAAAGGGCTTTTTCTTTTTCTTTTTCTTTTTCTGTTTTTACCTTGGTTTGTAATTGGTATTTTGATAATTATACGGTATGAGGGGCCAGGGAACAGGCTGTATAGTGGACAGAGGTTTACCGGCACACGCCAGGCGAAATGATTTTGCGCCAATCGCTTTCGAAACATGTTTAATAAATAGATAAACTAAAGGTTACTTTATGTACTTTTCTTTGTAACGGCAAGATTAGGCAAGATTAGGAATGAATAGCTGGGTCGCTCCCGTGGGTGGATGTTATGCCAATTCTTTTGGCGCAACTCTTATCGAGGCCAAGTTTCGAATTTCAGAGACTCTCCGATGTTATCCGGTATTACCATGCTACAGAGATATTTAGAGATGTTGGATTCACGCTATGGGATAAGAGGCGAATCGAGGCCCTTCAGGCATTGAGCAAGGTGTGGTCTCTACATAGAGGATGGGTCGTTAATTAGCTTTAATTACTTAACGCTATATCCACTATCATTAAAGAATGCTTCATATAATTCACGTTTTTCTTATTACATTTCTACATGAAGTTTTGATGATTGTCGAGCGAAAGTATAACGTCCTTAACCAACGTGTAAATGCTCCGGCCCTTGCTAGGCAGCGATTCGATGCTGCCTTACCTACACTCACGGTGTAGCCCAAACCCCGCGGTCGGCCAGGTGCTCCACAACAGTTTCCCATCTCCATCACCACAAACGACCCAACCCTGCCAACGCCATCTGCACCGGTCGCGGCAAGACGAATACAGCGAGCGCCGTCATTACCATCGATTGGTCGCCATATCATCCACTTAATATGTCTGACGACGAGGACTTTATGCAGGAGTCGGATGAGGAGCAGTATGTTTCGCGCAGCGGGGTAGCTCGTGCTCGACATTGTTAACGGCTGACCATTTCGTTCAGGTACGATTTTGAGTACGAGGAAGACGAAGACGAAGATTCCGGAGACGTCGACATTGAGAACAAATATTATAATGCCAAGCAACTAAAACTGAGCAGTCCTGAGGAGGCGATAGACGAGTTCCTCGGGTTACCGGCACTCGAGCCGGACAAGGGCGAATGGGGCTTCAAAGGCTTAAAGCAGGCTATTAAGCTCGAGTTTAAGCTAGGACGATACAATGAGGTATTTCATTTGATGCTTGGAACATGTGGAGAACTGTAGAAAGGTGTACTAACACGCTTTTGCAAACAGGCAGCGGACCACTTCGAAGAACTCCTAACCTACGTTAAATCGGCCGTCACGCGGAACTACTCAGAGAAATCCATCAACAATATGCTAGACTACATTGAAAAGGGGGCCGACGGGAATGCAGCCGTCCAGAGCATGGAAAAGTTTTACTCGCTCACACTGCAGAGCTTCCAGAGCACAAATAACGAAAGGCTTTGGCTCAAGACAAATATCAAGCTAGTCAAACTGCTTCTCGACCGCAAAGAATACGCCACCGTCAGCAAGAAACTCAAGGAACTGCACAAGGCATGCCAACGGGATGATGGCTCAGATGACCCTAGCAAAGGAACCTACTCGCTGGAAATCTACGCCTTGGAGATCCAGATGCTTGCCGAGACGAAGAACAACAAGCAGCTCAAGGCGCTTTATCAGCGTGCTCTCAAGGTCAAATCGGCCGTGCCCCATCCCCGTATCATGGGAATCATTAGAGAGTGCGGCGGAAAAATGCACATGAGCGAAGAAAACTGGAAAGAAGCACAGAGCGATTTTTTTGAATCGTTCCGCAACTACGATGAAGCCGGTTCCCTCCAGCGTATCCAAGTGCTGAAGTATCTCCTTCTCACAACCATGCTGATGAAGTCAAACATCAACCCTTTTGACTCACAAGAAACCAAGCCGTACAAATCAGACCCACGTATCTCGGCCATGACAGAGCTGGTGGATGCATACCAACGTGATGACGTGCACGCATACGAAAAAGTTCTCCAAGGCAATCAGGATATACTGGCCGATCAATTCATTGCCGAAAACATCGATGAGGTGACACGAAACATGCGCACAAAGGGCGTCCTGAAGCTCATTGCGCCATATACACGTATGAAGCTCGAGTGGATCGCCAAGCAGCTCAAGGTGTCACAGCCGGAAGTGCAGGATATTCTAGGATTTTTGATTGTCGACGGAAAGATCAACGGCCGCATAAATCAGCGTGATGGCATTCTCGAAATCACATCATACGCGGACTCCGAGCGGATCAAGGCAATGCAAAGACTCGCCACGTCAATATCAGACCTCTTTGGGGCAGTGTTCCAAGACGGCGAGGGATTCCGACCTACCGAGCAAAACATGGCTGATGCAACTGTATTCGACACCGACTCGATTGGACTGGGAAGGTTGGGAGGCAGAGGTATGCCGCAGGGCGGCAGGAGAGGCAAAGGGGCGATGTGGGCTTGAACGTAGCGGGCGATAGATGCGAAGCATTAGACGAGACACGACTTGAAAGACGACAAGAAATAGACCACACGGAACATGCCGCATTACCAGAACGGGATTCGTGCACCTGCGCAGCTGTTGCGAGGTTAGATGTATGCTGGACGTTGCACCAAATCTAAGCAGAGTAGCACAGAAGAAACATGTTCTGTTTGCATCGTATCAAGATGCTGCACAGCGTCTCTGTACCACTGCGGCTACAGACATGTCTGGCGCTGCAGGTAAACGATGGTTGGTATATGTGCGCGCAAGAGCATCCCACAGAGTAATGCATGGATAGGGATAGCTGCAGGCTGCTTGATAGGCATACATAGTACATACTCGTACCGTATATTAGCATTTTAACATGTACAATACAAACGCAGATGCTGTCTTGCTCCCCTCCCGGCGTCGATCATGGCGCCCTGTTCGATGTGTTGACGCAAGACAGGGGCGCACTCATGTTTTCTCCTCCTTTTCCCACTTCCGAGTTATTCGTTGTACTATGTTATCATGTAATATGTGCGAGTACCACGGATTGGCGTTTGGGTGTGCGTTGTGGCTTACGCTGATGCAGGCATGTACGTATGACGGGATGATGCTGTGTAACGGGCATCCCGAGCTGGGATTGCACAGAACGGATGTGTGGACTTGCGCGATGGGGGGTGCATGCGCTCTGCACTTTTTTTTTGGAGTTTATTTTGATCTACTCGTATTCTATTAAAACAGTATTGTTGGGACGGGACAGGGGTCCTGCACCTACTTTTGAGAGTCCCTGGTGCATTATCCGAGACTTTCTTAGTGCATACGGCGGCTCCGTTCAAGGGCATACTGAGCTTGGATTAATCCTATTATGACGAGGCAGTGGTGGGTTTAAGCCGGGTATTGGTGTTTTGTGTATCCGGAACAAAGTCATGGCAGTAATCAAGAAACGACTTGGTAGTTTACATGTCTGATCCGCTTCCGCCGGCATGTAGATGTACAGTATTCTTAACATGATTGGGAGACCAAGAACGCCAAAGAATTGGATAATACGAAGCACCCAAATCGAGCTTCGTTAGCTCTTTGTTCCCTCGGTGGCGCTTATGAGTGACTGAAGGGCAACGGCAGTGAAATGTAGGCTGCCTCTGCACTGGGCGGCTGCGTGTGACAGCGATGACGCCCGTCTGGCCATCACCCGCCACTGTCGAATAGAATATGCAGGGTCATGACCAGGCTGTCGATGTGAGACATGGGCCTCGTTGTTTGAGGTTCGGGTAGTGGCATTTGGGTACGGGAGACAGCGGTGGGGGCGGAATAGCGAAACAGGTTGCGAGCAACTGTTCTCGTCAATCGGCCACGCTTAATACTTGGTGGATTGAGAAGTAGTATTTTTTTCGTTTATTTTTGCCAACGGTTAGCTTTCGAAGTTTTAGCCGTGAAAGTGCCGGGATTTCCTATTTGCGAGCCATCTCGGCCTCAGCCAGGTGAGGCGGCGGGCACTGTCCATCCACACAATGTAACCCACCAACCACATCATGCAGTCAGGGCCGCAAGCCTGTCATTTTCACCCTCCATTGCGCTGGAATAACGGCAGACGTCCGCCACTGAAATTGTACCTTGCTGCACATATCCGCCAACGCGGAATACCGGGCGCTTGTGTATCTACTGGGTGGCTCGTGGCCAAAGGCGCAATAGGTACGGCGAACCAGGATCCTGGGACCTGGCGTTGTGAGACTCAAAAAGGGCGATTATAAAAGCCTCCGGGATTTTAGCAAAGTAACTAGGGAACCACGCTTGGTTAAGTCGCCATCTGTGTAGGTATACAGCAGATCCGATACGTAATGTCCTGGTAGTTGAGCTCGTTTCAATCGTTCTGTTCTTTGTAGGTTAATAATGGACATGACATATTGCGATTGCATCTACTCCGTACTTTGCAAGTATATAATAAAATCGGATATCCCTGACACATTCGCGCTGTAGACTGGTAAAACATTGATTCCGGGATGGTGGCCGCGTGGTTAGTGCTCACCAATCGCATCTTGCCGTTCTCCGAGCAAACACACGACGCTGTGTAAGCCGTCATTTGGCCACTCAGATCTCTGGAGCAAATCGGTAGTCGCTGTTTTCGCCTCCTTATTGACTCGACCAAGGAACCAGCACCTTGCACCTTGGCTTGCACTAGCCAATCATTTACCCTGGTAGTCAATCATGGCCTGTTACCATCCTGGATGGCCTCCGTCAAGGCTGGTGTATACTCGTAGGCTTCTGGCACTCGTTTCTTTGCAAAAACTGTGGGAATGGTTTCGCAAAGTATCCGTACCATGGCTGATGCCTCTCAATAGTCAACAGGTCGGCCGTTCAACTAAGTGCTGCATGACTCCGCTCCCCTGATGCATTGGATACCGCAGCAAATACTCCACATGGATATACCCAGGCAGGCCAACGCAGTGACCCGGGAATCGGGAAGAGACCGGCATGGATGGGACGAAACGTGCCGTATAAAATATTGTGTGTGTTGTATCCATCCTTCACCCGCTTTGGATTAAGCAGCGATTAGTATAATACCAGCTAGAGCAAGCATGGGTGCCTTGTTTTGTTGTTATTCTATTCGGATGTGACTTTCGCTTCTAGGCGACATTGTTTACAGACCAATTTTGCCGCCTTTCGTGTTTAGCAACGTCTTAGATATATTCAGTAACTGCTTTTGGCGAGTGGTAGGGTGCTCTTTGTGTTAGTGCCGCTGACGTACGTTGTCTGGAAGACAGCACAGACAACGAAAAGTTTTGTTTCTCGTCGTACACCAAGACGCTCGGCAGTATGTGGTCATTCCCGCTCATCGGTGACTGCTGCAACTTTCCAGACCGCTTCAATGGAAGCTGTTGAACGCAGAGTTGGGGAAATACAACACTAACTGTCATCACTAGCACGCTGTTCGACTCGCGTTTGCAGGACTTCCTCTTCGAGGTTATAATTGCGGCACCGCTCAGATAAACTTTCTTTTTTCTTCTCGGCTTGGGTTTTCTCATCAAGTCGATCTATATCTCCCGAAAGCTCTGGTGACCAAGTTATTAGCAAGAGTATTGCTGGGTATTACTTTACCACCCCTCGAACAGAACGCCAACGGCCAACACGAGAGTCCCAGGCGACATCACATCGACATTCCTGCTTATCGTTCCGCAGAAGTTCATCAAAGAAAAGACGGGCCGCTTCGTTTCACCTAATCCGTCACTTGAACCTGGTCAGCGCCGCGCGAGCAATAGAAGCCCAGTCTTTCTGACAAGGTTGTGTCTGTTTCGACGGGATCTGCAGCAGAAAGAAGCGCAGCCAAGAACGTTTGCAGCCACTAGGATTGCTCCTGCATAAGGTACCCTTCAGGCGCTGGACGGCCCGCGCCCGCCCGACAACACCCCAGGATTACCCTTTGACACCCAAAATACAGGGCTCCACACCGCCCTCAGTGGTCGACTCCGCGTGGATTTGAAGCACCTCTCACGCCGCTACACCTTTACTGGCTCGATTACGGACGCGGCATGTTCCAGCCTCAGCCTACATCCTTCATCTATGGCACTGGCGAGCGTTCTCCAAGTCAGCTTCAGCTTCAGCTCCAACTCCATGGCCTGCGCCTAGCCTCGCACGCCGACTACGGCCTCTATTCCCCCACCGGCGCATGTACACCTTCTACGCAGGCCAGTGGCCCTGGCCATTTACTAGCGCCTCAAGCTAGTAACGGCACCTTTGACGTTGCTTCCGCTGCTCCCCGTCCCCACTGTGGCCTCCAGCTCGACCACCGCTCAACTGTCTTTGCTGGTGGCGTCCAGGACCGTCTTTGTTCACGACGGCATCCGCAGAGTCATCAGACTCGCCATCAAGACGAACTCTTACTGAATACCTACCTACCTGTGGAATACGGCTACGGCGGACGCTTGGTCAAGATGACGGACTCTGGAGTGCACGACATGGCTGCCCAACAAGAGGCGGCCAAGGACTACCAGCCGAACCTTGAGGTAGGAAACTGCCATTGCTGTGATCTCATCCCTTCCCTTCTTGTGGAGATGAGTGACCCCTCACTGCCGGGCGACATTTCCGAGCGACGAATCTCGACTGACTGTGGAAGTAGGGTCCTGCTGTAGGGAACAAGATTGCCATTGACGCCATCACCAATGAATACGCCAAAGCTGATCCGATCTACGTTGAAAAGACAGTGGTACGTTCAGACATAGACGGCATACTCGCTATCTCCGCCACACATAATTCTAACGGACGTGTTCGCTAGGCTCTGCCTCAATCATATGCATCCTACCGCCCAGTCAAAGGAGACGGCAACTGTGGATGGAGAGGTAAGTCTCCTTCCCAATAGAATAACGCGTGCCATGGCTCCCCAAGAACCAACAAGACTGTCACTATAGCAATCGGGTTCTCTTACTTTGAGAAACTTGTCGAAGGCGGCGATCAAGGCCAAATCGAAGGTGAGGCAGCGCGACTCATGAGCATGAACCACATGCTTGGTACCGTGGGAGGTTACACATACTACGAAGACTTTGCCGACGAAGCAATTGGCCTGCTTCGCGATGTGGCTGCCTGTGCCGGCAACGCAACTGCCGCTCATCAACTCATTCATGAAAGATGGAACGACACCGCAACTGCAAGTGCGATTCTGTACTATCTCCGACTCTTGGCCGCCACGTATCTCAAGTCCAATGCCGATACATATGATCCATTTGTCCCCGACGGACAAGGCATCCAGGTGTACTGCGGCCAGTCCATCGAGCTTCCTGACAGAGAGATTGAGCAGCTCGGGATAATTGCGCTTGTCAACGTCCTGCTCAAGCCAGTTAACTTTGTGCTGGAAATAGCATACCTTGACCGCAGCCCCGGAAGCCGTGTCAACATCTACCGCTTTCCCGAAGAAGCCAACGGTCAAGACGTTTCAGCACTTGGTCCTATAATCTACCTCCTCTATCGCCCAGACCACTATGATATTCTCTACCGTCCCTGCCCAGCCTCAATAGCAGCATCCATACCCAGCAACCCCATCAATTTACAGGTCAACCGCGCCACGGGCTTCTACTCACAAGCTGACATTGTCGGCACACACGCCAGCCTTGGAGCATTCGCTACCGCAGATTTCGGACTCCTTGCTTCCCTGCCCTTTTCCACGACCCCAATGTCTGATCTCTCATCGCTACCGTCTCAAATGCCCAGTTGCGGCTCGTATTCCACCGACGACTCTTGGATGGGACAGTATGGCGACACGGGCATGTCCGCAGCCGCGTTCCACAACCAAATGAACCAACACCAACCACCACCACCGCCAAAAGCCCTACACTCCAACGAACCATTGATGCACCAATGTAGCCGACGCAGCAACGGCCCGCCAACAACAGCAGACACAGGGTGCACCATCCGCTTCAGCCAAGTGCAGCTCGAATACGACGAAAGCAACAGCTCCGTCGCGGAGCGCAATTTCCAACTTTCCACAAATACATTTAAAAACAGCGTCTGGAACAGAGCCCATTTCGGCAACCCAAACTTTCACCCAGAGGAATGGAACCCTGAAGATGAGCATCTTGATGGGAGGGTTGGAGGACGTAGAAAATGTCAAAAGAATAGATGAGTCAGGCTCTGGACTTTGGAATGGTATATTATTTGTGGAGGAGGTTTATAGATGTGTGGAATATAAGAAATATAGACAAAGGTACGCTGTGGTAGCTTATGAGGCGGAGAGGAATCGTGAACTGGTTTTTGCACGCGGGCATCTATACTGTAAGAGCTTGGCTTCTGAACATTGAGGGCGTCATTGGGCAAGTTTTTTATTTTTATTCTTTTTCTGGCTTTTGTCTTTTTTCATTTTCTTTTTTTTTTCTTCACACAAGAGATACATTGCATAACGTGACCTTTAATAATGCCTGGCTAAATCGCGATAATTTAATTCATTTCATTGTCAAGGCATCCCCTGTGCATATACGAAGAGAGCCTCTCAGAGTTCGCTAGGTGAAATTCCGGTTACGATAAAAATATACAAATAAAAAAAAAATGGGTTGTGCATTCAATGGTAAAATGGTCGTATTTCTATACCGTCTCAATGTATCGCTTCATCTCCCTGGAGCATTAGTTAGTATTGAAAAGCAACCTGCGTCACAAAAGAAAAAAGAAAAGGTGCAAAACTTACCAATCAGTAACAGCTTCGTCAAATAACCGGACCTCATTCTCCCTCGTGCCGCCAAAATGCTCAACGAAATCGTCGCCAAACACCTCTCGCGCAATGCTATCCTTGCTCATGAAGCGTGCCGTCGCCTCCTTCAGGCTCTTGGCCAGGCGTTCGCCCATGTCGTTATCGCTGCCGACGTTGGATCCCAGGTCCAGCGGTGGACAAGGAATCTCGAGCTTCTTCTCGACGCCGCGCCAGCCGCAGCCTAGGATAGCTGCGAGGACGTAATGCGGGTTGGAATCGGCGCCGGGCACGCGTACTTCGAAGCGGGTTGCGGCGGGCTTGCATGTTGGGGGTGTGAGGAGGCGGATGGAGGCGGCACGGTGCTCGAGGCCCCAGGAGACGGTGACGGGAGCCCAAAAGTTCTCGACGAGACGTTTGTAGGAGTTGATTGTGGGGGCAAAGAGCGGCATGATGTCTGGCAGGCCGGTGAGGATTCCGGCGAGGAAATGGCGGCCGAGGTCCGAGAGGTGTGCAATGTCGTCCCATTGGGCTTCTTTGTCGATGGATTCGCGGGCTAGGAGATTTTTCCCGTCCTTGTCGACGACAGAAATGTGCATGTGGCCGCTGTTACCAGGGAGGCCCTCTCGCGGCTTGGCCATGAAGCACGGTGTGATTGCGTGGCTGACGCCGACGCTTTTGACGACATACTTGAATAGACTGGCGCGGTCTGCCATTTGCGAAACCTCGCCAAACTCAAGGGCGGCCTCAAAAACGCCGGGGCCTGATTCGGTGTGCCATCCTTCAATGCTGCAGTCAAACTGCTCACAAGTGTCAAATACTTGGTAGTAGTAGTCCTTGTTGTGGACGGGTCGGGTGACCGAGTAGCCAAACATGCCCTCGGTCAAGGAGGGTAATTGGTGGTGGGGGTTTTGCTGTAGGAACCTGGCGGGCGAGGTTTCGTTGTTTGGGGTCTTGAATGTGTAGAATTCATACTCGGCTAGAGAAGAAGGCAAGATTTTAGCCAAGGTGAAGGTATGATGCGAGAAGAGAAAAATGTCACTTACCACCAGCCATGGCGCCGTATCCCTTACTGCGCAGACGTTCAAGCTGTCCCTGCAGTAGGCCACGCGGACATGCGCAAACCGGCTTCTTTGTGTCTGGATCGTGAAAGGTGACGAGGAAGAAGGGGATGTTTTGCTCCCAGGGAATGCGTCGGAAGGACTGCAAGTCGGGAATGGCAAGCATGTCGCGGTAGCCATTCTCGGCGTTTGAGATTTTGAGCTCGTGCATGTACGTCTTGTCGTGCATGTCCCAGCCAAAGATGACGGAGCAGAAGCCAAAGCCGGCCGAGGCGACGGATAGAAACTTTTTCTTGGAGACGACCTTGCCGCGCAGGATGCCGTCTACGTCGACTCCCGCAAGCTTGACGCAGTTGTCGTCTGCGAGCAGCCTGGGAAGGTCATCGGCTGTGACTTTTTGTTCGGAGGGGGCCATGTTGGGCGGTCTCGTGAGCGGACCACTGGTTGCTGGGCCCTAAAAGTTGGAAACTGCAGGCGAAACTTTGGAGAGCGTGGATGTCTGGCTTGTAGAGGACAAAGGGATGGTAAAAATTGAGGCCGCAGAGAAAGACGAGATGGTGTTGCAAGCAAAAGAAAGCCCAGAATGTAGGCTGGGGATAAGCTGAAGGCGGAGCAAGGGAAAGTCAGAGGCGGCAGGCTTGGAAGGGCGGGGGAAGGTAGGTAAGGTACTAAGCTTGCTTGTCGCACGAGGGCAGCCAAGACAAATGGTGACGATGCTTCCCCGTACCTAGTAACGGAGCGCTTGTGGCGTCTGGGTGGGCGATAACGGGTAATGACACGAGCCTAGGTCTAAGATAAAGGGACGTTGCGCAAGTTGCGATTATTGCAGTGCTTTAATACGGCCTACAGCGTTCCCGCAAAATATCCAGATCTAAACGAGGCTTTTGCATAGATACTAAGGCTTTGCTACTAAGTATTGCCCAGATTTGCTTGTCGCAAGTGTGCTGACATGATGGCCACACCCGGACCGCCCGGCGGAGCTCGCTCTTGGGTGGCGCTCACCCACTTTTTCTCCAACGCTAGCTTCACTGCCGCCAGGCATGTATTTGGAGAAAGGCCGGAGTTGCCAAAACCCGCGACAGTGTATTGTTTTTGGCTGGCGGCAGGCGCCTGGCGCTTATTACGTTATGCGGTTCCTTACAACTGGCATTTGATATCGACCACCAGAGCTTGATTTCTCCAGAATCGGCCAAACCCGCGCTGAAGAAAACGGTGATTGCTCGTGAGAAACAGTGAGCATGCCCCAAACTTCCTAATGCGCTTTTTGCCGCGCTAGCTCGTAGACTAGGTACGGCCAAGATGGGGAGAGGTACCCCCTCGACGCTGCCCCAATCGGCTGTCGTCATTGAAACATGTGGTAGATAAGGTCCGACAGCGAAAACACGACCTGTTCCTTTGGACACGCGACACGAAGTAACGAGCTTACGGGACACCGTAGGCCTCTGTTCTCTGTTGCTTAATAAGTCAATTCGATTTTCTAAGCTCTCGTTTTAAACATCACGAGAGCAAGCAACAGCTTGTCGGCGACCAGGTCTAACTCGCTACCGGGCAGACACTGACTGCGAGAATGTCCTTACAAGCTTGGCTGTTAGTTGAGCACGTTGCAAGAAAGAACTGTAACTTTTTTTTTTTCCTTTTTCTTTTTTGGCCTTCACGTTCTGTAAAATACTCTGCATTGATTTCAAGTAAGTTTCTATTGTTGCGATTTTTTTTTTCCCATTCGAAATGCGAACGCTGTGTCAGCAGACGTAAAGTTAGATTTGCAGCTGACCAACCCTAAAATTAATCGTTGAAATCATTTGACTGCCTATAAAATTACTGATTTACGCACTCACACCCCTTTCAACACCCTACAAACGTTATCAGCAGCGCAATTCGCCTACCGCGCTGTACATTCGGAGCTCTAGGGTAGCCGATCCGGAGCCGCGCTCTGCAGGGTCCGCATTCCGAGCGGCGCGCACCGCGGGGTATCCAGGCCGTTTTCGGTCCCCCTACAGGTGATTGCTGCAAGTCTCGTCACGGTGGAAGCATGTGGTCTTTTCACCGTAGAAAATTACCGAATATCGAAGATCACGGCGCTCCGTTAGCCGCTATAGCGCTTGTCTCACCTCCCCTCACACCTGCTCGGAAAGCTGCAGTCTCCGTCGTCGTCTTACAGGATGCGACTTTGTGAGTGCGAGGGGTAGTAGGTCACTGCGGTAATGGTGGGGTAGGTTAGTAGCTGGTTGCCCCTCCGCTGCCGTCACTGGTACGCGAGGAGCAGTTGCTTGCTGCTAGACCCCCACCTCGACTTTTCCATAATTCGGTCAACTTCTCCTCGAACTCGACTACAAAGTCTGCGGCCATCATCTTCTTGACTACGTTGTTTTCGCGAGCTGCTTTACTAGTGGAACAAAACAACACTCAACTTTCCAAGTCATACACTATACAGATATCATGTCTTCTGGACGTCTAGCTGGCAAGAATGCCGTTGTCACCGGCGCCGCTGGGTACGGGTGACCCCTTCAACGCTCTTTGATTATCTTCTACACGGCGGGGTAATTTGCTAATCTCTTCTTTTTAATTAGTGGCATTGGCCTTGAGACCTGCATCCTGTTCGCCAAAGAGGGTGCAAATGTCCTCATGGCCGACATCTCCACGGAAGCGGTCGAGAAGGCACTTGCCAAGGTGAAGCAGTTGGTGCCCAACGCCGGCAGAATCGAAGTCATTGTACGTTACACACCGCGAGCCATACCCTCGAAAGCATCGATTCTAATACCAGAGTTTTGCAGAAATGCGACGTCTCCAAAGAGAGCGAGGTCCAAGCCATGGTCGACTCTGTCGATGCCTGGGGCGGTCTCGACATCATCTTCAACAATGCCGGCATCATGCACGCCAAGGACGACGACGCTGTCAATACTCCAGAGGACATCTGGGACCTGACACAAAACATCAATGTCAAGGGTGTCTGGTTCGGATGCAAGCACGCTGTTCTTGCTCTCCGCCGCAACAACAAGACTCGTGGCTCCATCATCAACACCGCTTCGTTTGTCGCTCTTATGGGCGCTGCTACCCCCCAGCTCGCCTATACCGCCTCCAAGGGAGCCGTCCTTGCGCTCACCCGAGAATTGGCCATGGTTCACGCACGCGAAGGCTTCCGCTTCAACAGCTTGTGCCCTGCGCCGCTCAACACTCCCCTGCTACAGGACTGGCTCGGTGAAGACAAAGCCAAGCGTCACCGCCGTGAGGTGCATTTCCCTACCGGACGCTTCGGCGAGGCCATTGAACAGGCCCACGCCGTTGTGTTCCTGGCCAGCGACGAATCTAGCTTTGTCAACGGCCACGACTTTGTCGTCGACGGTGGCTTGAGCAAGGCATATGTTACGCCGGACGGTCCGGCTCCGGCTGCTCCCCAGAACAATGCCACCAAGGACTCCTTGTAAACGGGTTAAGCTGGTAGGGCGATTGTGTAGCGAGGGATTGAGAATGGTTACGACATGATGCAGTGTAGATTGTAATGCAACGTTTACTTTACCAAGTTTGGCCAACAAATTAAAGTCTGAAAATGTCGCTAATTTTTTTACTGTGGCATGACGGCATATTCTGCAGCTGACAGGGTAGCCGACGCTAAATTGGACGCTGCCATGGGGCGGATACCGGGGTACGTATTTTTTTTTTTGGGCGACCGCCATGGCTGAACCGAAATGCCAACAGCGACGGCACATTGACCAATCACGGCACGCCGTCGCCCGGTTTCCCTCGGCTGTCAGAACGACCGAAATGTTGAGCAACCCGTGTCGCCGAGCCGACGCACTTGGGCTGGCTTAAACACCTCTCATGTCTGGGCGGTGTCACCACAATTCTTCCTTTACACCCGAGAATTGGTCTTTTGCTCTTTTTTCTCTTCACCACCTGCCGATTCCTCTTTGGCCGTGCGTCGTTGGCATTCGACTGCACGCATTCCCCATCCTACGCCTACGTGCCTACTGTAAGTAGCTTTTTGACAGCAAGCGATGTCTTGATCTCGGTTTCCGGGGCCCGCCATTCACTCGCACCGACAACCGACCGAAGCTGGCTAACCCCACGTTTTTCACAAGATCAAGATACTCTAGATACCCTCTTTCAAAAGGCGTAATCATGGCTCTCAACCTGAGAACCTCTAGCCGGGCTTTTGCCTCCATCAAGGTATATCAATTGGGTCTTTTTGGTTTGGCGTCGGCGCAAATGGCCCAACGTCTTGCTAACAGTCTCATTAACAGCCCTTTGCCCGAGCTGCCCTCGGCGGCGCTCGCAGCTATGCCACGGCCGAGCCCGATCTGAAGGCCACCCTCAAGGAGGTCATTCCCGAGAAGCGCGAGCTCCTCAAGAAGGTCAAGGCTCACGGTGACAAGGTCATTGGCGAGGTCAAGATCGAAAACACCCTCGGTGGTATGCGTGGATTGAAGGCCATGGTCTGGGAGGGTTCCGTCCTCGACGCCAACGAGGGCATCCGTTTCCACGGCCGCACAATCAAGGACTGCCAGAAGGAGCTGCCCAAGGGCAAGACTGGCACCGAGATGCTGCCCGAGGCCATGTTCTGGCTTCTGCTTACCGGCAAGGTCCCCTCGGTCAACCAGATTCGCGTCTTCTCCCGCGAGCTTGCCGAGAAGGCCGCTATCCCCGAGTTCATCTCCAAGATGCTTGACGAGTTCCCCCGCGACTTGCACCCCATGACCCAGTTCGCCATGGCCGTTTCTGCGCTCAACTACGAGTCCAAGTTTGCCAAGGCGTACGAGGCTGGTCTCAACAAGGCCGATTACTGGGAGCCTACCTTTGATGACTCCATCTCGCTGCTGGCCAAGCTGCCCACGATCGCTGCCAAGATCTACCAGAACTCCTACAAGGGCGGCGGTGCTCTGCCCGCCGAGGTTGACCTCGAGCAGGACTGGTCGTATAACTTTGCTGCCATGCTCGGCAAGTCCGGCAAGGAGAATGAGAACTTCCAGGACCTGCTCCGTCTCTACCTCGCCCTTCACGGTGACCACGAGGGTGGCAACGTCTCTGCCCACGCCACCCACTTGGTTGGTAGCGCTCTGAGCGACCCTTTCCTCTCCTACAGTGCCGGTCTCCAGGGTCTGGCTGGTCCTCTCCACGGCCTTGCCGCCCAGGAGGTTCTCCGCTGGATTCTTCAGATGAAGGACAACATCCCTGCCGGCTACACTGAGAAGGATGTCGAGGAGTACCTCTGGACCACGCTCAACTCTGGCCGTGTCGTCCCCGGCTATGGCCACGCTGTGCTCCGCAAGCCCGACCCTCGCTTCGAGGCTCTGATGGACTATGCCGCCGCTCGCCCCGAGATTGCCAAGGACCCCGTTTTCCAGCTGGTCGAGAAGAACAGCCGCATCGCCCCCGAGGTGCTCAAGAAGCACGGCAAGACCAAGAACCCTTACCCTAACGTTGACAGCAGCTCTGGTGTCCTGTTCCACCACTACGGCTTCCACGAGACCTTGTACTACACTGCCACCTTTGGTGTCTCGCGCGGTCTGGGTCCCCTGGCCCAGCTCATCTGGGACCGTGCTCTCGGCCTCCCCATTGAGCGCCCCAAGAGCATCAACCTGGCTGGTCTCCTCAAGCAGGCAGAGGGCAACTAAAATGCCAGTGTGCGAGTAAAAGGCGAGTATAGATGAGGTGGAACAAAAATTGTGGAATGACTGTATGTATTTTCGTATGCGAAGCAATTGATTTTCTTTTTTGCACTGTAAATTGCCTCGTTGTGCAAGTGAAGGTGCGGAAGTAATAATAATTGGCGGTGAATCAGTGAAGGATTGACGACAGGGGATACGCCTGCTGTGACAATAAATACCTGTGACGTAGATTATTTCTTGTTTCTTGAGGATGCTGCGGAGTCTGGGGATGGTGTCGTCTTTAAACCTTGTGAAGCGTAACTAGAGGTGGCCAAATCCGACCGGGCGCTGCCGATGGGGACTAGCAACGGTCGGCGATTGGAGCGTGCAATTGCGGAGGTGACAGGCGTTTACGGCGGTGTATTATGCATTCAGATGGCTGGCTACTCGCAGTAGTAATTTGATTTCAACATTTAGAAATGATCCAACTCGTAGAGTTTATACGCGTTTTATTTTATTTTAATTTTACATACATATATATATATATATGTATATATTTGAATCTGGCAAGAGAACCTACTAAATCTTTGTGTGCCGGCTTTTTGTACACCTGGTCTGGCAATGTCACCGTTGGAAGACCTCACTGAGCATAAATACTCTTGCTGCAGAAGGGGGCATATAAAGGAGTAAACGGATAAATCGTATTCAGTCACTAAAGAGGGCGTCAGAGCTGCGGATTCCGTAGCCAAGCATATTTTCTTTCATTTTCATAACAATATACAACTACACCACACCGGGGTCTAAGCAAAGCAGTGCCGAGAAAGCAAGTGGGTTTCACTCCTTGATCTATATATTCTAGATTGATTGATCGGACGAAAAAGCCCATCGAAATGTCAATAGCCTGCGTCCAATATCAAAAGCGTGCACAGCCGGGACAGTGGAGTCTTGCCGACTTCCTGATGTTGCAACCGCGTGCGCAGCCAAGCTTGCCGGGGCGAATGAAATCATGTAATCGGTGTTGTGTGCCCACCACCGCAGACACCGAAGCCGTTGAGCCTCTACGTCCCCTCTCTTGCTCGTATCTCAGTTTTCTCTCCTATTAGTCCTTTCCTCCTTTCGAGCTTCTGTTCCTTGCCTGTCGCTATCGCCGCCGTGAGAGTCTGTTATCTGGAGTGCTGGACAACTCCCCAAGGTGAATCTTTCTCGGAGCTTTGCCGAGACTTGTCAGACCCCACAGAGAGCAACCACGGACCAGGTGCCAGCCGCAAAGTCCCTTAAATCCTTGCTATTGCCGCCATCCGGGATTCCGAGTCACTCATCTTGGGCAACACTTAGGTATCAGTAGCTAGACGGGCGTTTGTTTTCCCATCTAGTCAACGTCTGAACATATAGAAGCATGACGTCGTTGCCTTCGCTGGTGGTGGATCCTGGAGATGGCATTCAGCCGGTCAAGTCAGAGGTTTCGCTGCGGTACAACGATAAATATGTCGTCAACTATGACTTCTCCGACGTCGGTAAGCAAATCCTCTACGCATTTATTTGGGTTAATTTATTCCAACGAATCTGACAATCTCTATAGACTATAATGTCGCAGCTGAAGAGTTCAACGCGCTACTGCAGGCGCTAGAAGCCGCGGGACTGCACACTGAAGTCCGCCCCGGATATGAGCGCTCTATTCTGGTTTTTGTCAAGGCGCCGCGCCAATTACTCGGAAATTCTGTATACAAAGAAAGGTATGCAATTGTTTCAAACCACTTCTTTTCTTATTGATACATGTCCTGACACTCTGGGCAGGGTAAGAGACTGGCTATTTGCCATTACACATGCTCACCCCGGCGGCGACAAAGACACAATCGTGTCCGGATGGTATGAAGCCGAGGATCTCCTCGCCGTGTATCACCTTGTCAACTGGCCTGTGGAAATGGGCGGCGCTGGCATCACCCCCGGTCTGGGAAAATGGGAAAACGTCAAGTCCATCTTCCCCATTCACAATGACGCCGTCAACCGATCTCTACTTCGACACCTAAGCCGACGAATCTTTCTCAATATTGAAGATCTCGACCGAATTCGAGATCTTTTCGGGTCCAAGGTTGCCTTCTACTTTGCCTTTATCCAAAATTATCTCATCTTTCTTGCCTTTCCTGCCTTTACTGGAGTAGCCGCTTGGCTCTGGCTGCCCAAGTATTCACTCGCGTACGCCATCTTGACGAGCGTTTGGTGCACCGTGTTTCTTGAATACTGGAAAACCCAGGAAGTGAACTTGAGCATACGCTGGAAAGTTCGCGGCGTGCATAAAACGAAAATAAATCGGCCCGAGTTCAAGTGGGAAAAGGTACTTACGGATGAAAATGGTCTTCAGAGGCATCATTTCCCCAAGTGGAAGAGGATCACGCGGCAGCTGCTCCAGATTCCGTTTATTGCTGTTGCGACAGCTGCCCTTGGTGCCATGATTTGTGTCGTGTTTGCCGTCGAGGTGCTCATCTCAGAGACTTACACTGGCCCTTACCAATTTTATCTTGTGAGTCACTCTGCTTCTGAGATTGCATGTAACTTTTTCGCTGACATTCTTTTTAGGAGTACCTACCAACCATAATTCTCGCCGTTGCGATCCCATACGTTAGCGCCTGTCTTGAAAGCATCGCCGAATTCCTTACCGAGTTTGAAAACCACCGCACCGCAGATGCGCACGAAATCTCTTTGACGCAAAAGATCTTTGCCCTCAGCATAATCACCAATTACCTACCTATTCTTCTCATTGCTTTTGTCTACATTCCATTCGGGGACGACGTGATGCCGTATATCAAGGGCGCTCTCTTCCACATCTCACCAGGCCTGAGGGCGCGCTTTGAAATGACATCGTTCAAGCCTGACGCTGACAAGTTACGAAACGAAGTCATTGCACTTACGCTGACTGGACAATTGTCGAGCTTTTTTGAAGAGAATATTCTGCCTTATATTCGACATCAGGTTGTGAGATGGCACCGTGCTTACCGTCGCGTATATCCCAAACACGCTATGCTCCTCACCATGACGAACGACGACCCGGATGAAAAAGATTTTTTGACTCGCGTCCGGAATCAGTCGACATTGGAAGCCTACAATGTACACGACGACATGGCCGAGTTGGTGCTTCAGTTTGGCTACCTTGCACTCTTCTCGCCAGTTTGGCCGCTGATTCCCCTTGGCTTCCTCATCAACAACTGGATCGAGCTGCGCTCCGACTTTGCCAAGATCTGTATTGAGCATCAAAGACCGGCACCGGTGCGCGCAGACGGAGTCGGCCCATGGATTTTGTCGCTCGATGTGCTGACCTGGATTGGAAGCATCACCACCGCCGCGATTGTTCATCTCTTTGGCACAGATGGTATCAATAGGGTGAGCTGGGCCACGCTTCCAGTAACAATCTTCATCAGCGAGCACATTCTGCTTCTGCTCAGGGCCGTTACACGCTGGGTATTTGAAAGATACGGGTCCCCGCAGATTCGCAAGGAGCGCATGGAACAGTATGCTCGCCGGCTGTGGTACCTCGAGAAGATTGAGGCTAATAAGCAGGCTGGTGTAAATCTCACTGTTGCTGAACGGGAGGCGCGCAAATCTTCGCTTGTTACTGGCGATGAAACGTTTTGGACTAACCAGGTTGAGGACGGTGAGAGCGCGCAGGCAGGTATGCGGCTTATGGATTTGGCAAGGGAGTGGGAACAAAGTCGAGGAATAAAGAAGAAAATTGCGTAACAGAAAAAAAAAAAGGTGAAAGCCAATCAAAATGCCAAACTTGTAGTGATGGGCATGAAGCAAGACAAGGAATAGACGTAGATCACATTATTCAGCGTTACTACCACTTACAATAGCATAGCCGAGCATCCAGTATTGTCAATCTTTTCCACTTTTACCCGGATCATTCACCACTGTTATTATTTTCCATTTGTCAAAGTAGTATCATCGTTTAAAACGACAAAAGCCAAGCGAGAAAGCCAAGCAACATCTTTCCAGGATCAGCGTAGCATCACCGCTGAAATATGGGTTTGATGCGGGGGGCGGATTCCACACTAGTCAACTACCGTGGGTTTCACAAAGTTAAAACCTCACCCTCGGCACGCAATTCTTTTACGCTTTCAACATGAGTGGGAAAGATAAAGGACCTTGGCAGAAAGAGTAAGTGCCAGTTTGCTGTTATGCACGGTAATTGCGACATGGGGACGAATATATGAGATCCGCAACTCCCCCGAGTGCAAAACGAACCCAATGATCGATTTGCGAGACACCACATAAACTACTCGTCCATGAGTGGAGAATAATACTGTCCACCATGATACTAACTGTCATTATGGGTAGTCTGGCCGCTCAAACCTGTGGCCTCGCAATGGTCGGCTCACCACCCGTCTTTAAGAGCTTCACCGTCCTCGGCAACGTCACCGACCCGTCGCTGAACCGCGACTCTGGCGGTTCCTCACAATTCGGCGACAAGGTCTTCTGGACCTTCCGTGATACCCACGTCGTGCTCGAAGATGGAAGCTATTTTGGTCTCTGGGCCAACTCGGCCGGTTGGTCTGAGAAGGGCTCTGACAGCCGCCCAGCTTTCCAGCAAGGCGGCCCAGTTGGCATCGGCTCAACCGGCAGCAACACCATCCTGCCTCTCAAGGGACCCAGCCTGAGTCTCCCGCTCTTCTACCCCCTGGGACCAGACATGTGTCCCGACGGTGGTGGCTGCAGTGATGGCAGTCGTTGGGTTGGCTGGCCCGACTCACCGCCGCTGGTAACCAACACTGCACCAGACGGCACCATCACAGCTTACACGTGGATGACCAAGTCGCATCTCCACGGCCTTAGCGTCGAAAATGCAGAGCAGCCCACCACGCTGTACAGAGTGACGTACAAGCCCACCGAAGACTTGAACGTGCTCCCGCGCGTGGACGTGGTAGACTATGAGTTCTGGCCTGCCAACAAGCCGCGCTACGGCACCTATGGCAATGTCGTCCGCGACGGCTATGCCTACTTGTACGGCGAGCTGAAGAAGGAGACCCTCTGGAGTCCCATGGGTCTTGCGCGCGTGCCAGTAGACAGCATCGAGAATAAGTCCAGTTACGAGTTCTTTGTCGACGGCCTCTGGGTGCGCGACCTGCCCAATATTGACGACCGGAGTGCCGTGGTGAAGAATGCTGGTGCTGGTGGCCAAGGCACGTATTACTACTCTGAGCGTCATGCGCTGTATATCTGGATTGGACAAGGCTACCCGAGCGTTAGTGCCGACTTTTACATGACTACCGCCCCGAAGCCAGAGGGTCCTTGGACGGATGCCGTGCTGCTGTATAAGGCGGAGAAAGGCAACGCGCCGCTCGAAGGGTATACGTTGCAGGCGCATCCGCATATGCTGAGGCAGGAGGATAATGGTATTTATGTTACTTGGACGCAGAATTTTGACTCGCCTGAGCCGGGAATGTATATTACTCCGATTGCGTATATTGAGTGGCAGTAAGGATGGAGCGTGTGAGTATATAGATGATGCGTTTGTCACGTTGTGGTTGTTTGCTTGGAAAGAAAGCGTAGCTAAGTAAATCAAACCGCTTGCGGATATGCAAATTTTGTGTTATATGGCGCTATCAGATCGAACTGCTTGCTGCAACCTCGCAAAGGATGAAATGTTTTGGTTCCATATTAATGTTATTACAACATGAGGTAACGCTGCTACCAAGGTAAAAGTTAGGTTCGCCCGTTGTCAGAAAGCCTCCGCTTGCTATGCCGACTGCTGGTATCGTCATCGTCACCATCGTCGTCCACCTCAGCGCGACTTCTCTTTTTAGCGCTAGGTGGAGACTCTGGCGATCTTGGTGTTTATGTTTCGTGCTTTGCTTTCTTGTTTAGACATTCGAGCTTGGCTGTACCGCTCGTTCTTTGAGAGGTATTCACGTTTGAACTTGATATCTTATTTTCCTCTGTCTCTCTTTCATCATCTGTCGGCAGGCTTGTGGCAGGTATCGATACGGAGGAGTTGGCGGAAACAGGAGAGTTGTGTGATAAGTTAGAAGAACTGTTTGCAATCGACGGTTCATCGGCATTTCGAGCACCATTGCGCCGTGATCGGGATGAGTTCTGTTTGGCTTGACCGGAGGCTTTCTCATCCGTCGCGGGTGATGGAACAGATTCGGGCATTGAAGTAGTAGGAAGGCCTTTCTCATCACCGGGTCCGTCGACAGACGTTTCTTCCGCCTCGGCTTCTGAAGCTTTGTTTGTCGAAGCGGCTGCGTCGTAATGTTGCTCTATTTCTTTCCAGATCGGCGCATCTTTACATTCCACGGTATCATTTTCAGTATCTGGGCAACTTTGTACCCTGCTGTTGTCGGCGTCAATACGCCACTCCTCGTCATCGCTATCGCTTTTGTCTCCGAAGAAGACATTCACGAAGAAATCCTCTTGCGTAAACGGCTTGTCTTCTGGATTCTTGCTCCTCATCCAGTGATCTTCCGGGAGGAGGTATTCGAAATATTGGTGCACATCGCCGGCATCCACGTGGTCCCATCCAAGCACCATGCCGAGGAGGGCTCGCGCAAACCTGGATTAACTGCCGTTTGTCGATGCATCCCAAGCTGCCCTAGAGGTTTCGGATCCCACCTTAGCTCCGCCGTGAATCTTTTTAAATGCGTCCTTGAGCTCTTCCTGTCGTTGCTTGTGCTTCTTTTCGAGTGTCTGTTCCAACTCACGCACCGTCTCCGAGTCTCTTGCTGCGGCCAGCGCGTCGGCATAGAACTCTTCCGGCGAAAGGAGCGGGATCGTTATGGTATTGAAAGGCTTCCAGTATCTGTTATGAAGGAGTCGCCAATCACGGAAACCCGATTTGGCCTCATGAGACCATGCGAATTTGACGGCAGGCGGCAGATGCTTGGGGGGTGGAAACATGGACGACATGGTGGAAAGAACGATGATGCTGCGACGGCCTTGTGAGCTTTGGCACGCAGCACAAATGTTATTGTAGCGCAAAGCGGAAGTATGCGCGAAGCCGAAATTATGTTACAACTGGGTCGCGGCCGCGTGGCAGTGTTGATGCAGCGGTTAAAACGAGGCGAAGAGGTTTGGATAACTGAGAGCCAACGAATCCCTAAGCGCTGTAGATGTTGCGACGCTGGGGTTGGGTTGGGGGACAACGCGTGAGAGGTTGCCGCACAAAGCGCCGACACGACGCACGGTACCTAGTAATTACATTGTGCACCTGGACGTTTCGTAGCAATTGTGTTGGTACAGTGTTATATTAAGAGGAAATATTCCACCCGCGTTGTTTCTGCGATTGCTATCTAGAAAATCATTGATCCAGATTTGTTGGGAGATTTGTATTTTATTTTCCTGGTATATAGAGCAACATTTCACTCTATACCTAGTAGGTATCCGACTCTTTTATACTAGGGGGTACCTACCAATTACTGCCCAGCGTTTGCTCACAATGAGTACCGCCAGCGACGAGCCCACCCGCCCGTTTACGGACGCAGACCAAGAGCTGGCTCGACGGCAACAACCTGACCCAGTCTTGAGCGCATCACCGACAAGCCGTGAACTTTCTACCACTCGCAACACTACTCGTAAGAGCGAGGTCGCAGAACGGCAGGGACCGCAACAGATACAACAATTGGTCCGAGATGGCAAAGACGGGGGCAAGCTGGCTGCCACCTGGCCTGATGCGACGCAATGGTATTACATGAAACTAGCCTTCTCTCATGCCTCTGAACGTTTGCTTCCAGAAGCCCGCATCATTCTCTCCCATGCACCAAGTCCGCAAGGGTTCAACCCACCGGATTTATCGACGGCTGTCAAGCTTCCATATACCATCGAAGGCCGGAGCATGGTTGGTGTTGTCCAACGAACACACGATGTCGACTTTATTTTCCATTCCCTTTTCAAAACAACCTGCCGGTTCCTTAAGACCGTCACAGTCTGATTTGAAATGTCGCATTCTATATCACACCGCAAATGACTCTTGCCTACTGTTCAACATGGGATCAGGCAAGGTTGGTGTCGGAAACATTGAGACGCGCCGTCGGGAAGTTGTCTCGCCTGGTTACTTTGCAGTGCTCCATCCGGGCTACTGGAGAGTGTCAGTTGGCGTCGAAGACAGCATCAAAGACTTGGCAGAACATCTTGCCGACCTATTGCTAATCCAGAGACGTTATCATGTGTCCTTTCAAGACCTGCAGAAAGGCTCCGAGTCAGGAAAGCGCACTGCGCCCCATGACTCTTCGCACTCTTTGCAGAAGAGGCCCAAAGCGGTGAAAGATGAGACTGAAGTGATTATTGAGCCGCGCAAAGTTACTCTCGAACAGTTAAAGTCTTTGGAAAAGCCAATTATCGGTCCTAGCGTTGCCATCCTCGACCTCAAAGATGGCCAGACAGCCCTCCTACGGAGCACAGTCTCGGTTAAAGATCAATATCGAGCTGGTCAAGGTGACGTTGGTTTGGACCCGTATGAGCTGACGCGCATTGATGGCATCGTATACAACCCCTCTACAACCGTGTTTACATGCAGTCATTCTGGAATAGATGCCCCTGGTGTTGTGGCCAAAGTGCTGCGATACAAGGACAGCGATGATGGCAGGAAACTTGCCTTCTTTGCTAATTCCTGGATAAGAGAAACACAACTCCTTCAGAAATTAAATCAAGTAAGTTATTGATCCAAATCTGAGATCGCTGTTAGGCCCCTTTGAGCCGTTCCATTGACTCCCCTTAGCGTAATATAGTATTCCTGTGCGGTATGGATGGCTGGCAGTTTGCGATATACCTAGAATTACTGCCCAGATCACTCGCGCGTGGCCCTAAATGCACCCTGTCGCGCGCGGAGAATCTGGTCATTTTAAGAGACATTTCTTCTGCGCTAGCGTATATCGCCGAGAAAGGTATATACCAGAATGATATTAGACCCGGGAATATCGCGTTTTCTCGTTCACGCGGCGGCGTTCTCCTGGACTTTGGGTTTGCAACAGAAGGCAAGCAAGCACCGGCCGGAGGAACACCCTGGTACCTGGTACCTATCTCGCGAATACTACGATTATGGCGAGAGCGGCGCTACAAACGATGTCTGGGCTTTAGGAGTTACGCTTCTATACACTCTTGGCATGATTCCATTCCCGGATACACGGGATAACTTTTGGACATTGTACAAGGCCAGACTCAAACATCACCCAGAATATGCGACGATGGTTGCTTGGATGGAAAATATTGAGGAAATCACAACGACCAAGTTGGACCGTGATGACGTCATCCAGTCCATTGTCTATGATATGCTCGAAAAGGATACAATGCAGCGTGTAACAGCAGCAACCATTCACAAACGGCTGGATAAAGTGGCATCTTAGAAAGGTGCATCTTTATGTCAGCCGCGCCGAATTAAGACCCGTCGCGAGTCATCATGCTCCCAAGAAGGGAAGCGCAAGGTGCTGCGCGTAGCTTAGCTTTAGCTAGATCAACAATAAATGCGGGTTATCGTGGCTAATAAATGGACAGGCGATATTGTTTACACATCAGCACCATACTCGAAACGAAAAGGGAGAAGCGAGACGTGAAGGCCAGTATCTAGGTAAAGTTCTATAATCGATCAATCTTGGAGTAATTATCCCTGCAGACTTTGGGCAAGTTACTTTTGAGTCAGGCATGTTTCAAGAGTCGATTTTCTATAATGTTCTGTTACAGTAATCCTAGTTCGCAGGCGTGGAATTGTGTCGAGGCACACAGTGTTATATAATGAGACTCCGTCCAAGTAAATCAGGCCCTGTTCTGTGAAGCGCTACTCAAAAACCAGATGGTATTGCTAAATTCCAGTATATTTGTGCTCAAAAATATCAAGTTCGGCTTTCGCTGGACATTCTGCGTTTCCTATTCCTGTCGTCGTCCTCCTCATCCTCATCGACTTCGGAGCGGCTTCTCTTTGGCGGACTAGGTGGTGTCCTTGGGAGCTCTTCTTTTGCTTCCACATCCTGCGGAGATGCGTTCCCGTTGTCATCTGCCTCTGAAAGGTTTCTAAATGGCTGCTTTGACGAACTTAAGCCGGCTTTCGTCTTCGAAGATGCCTGCGCAAGGCCACTGTCATCGCTCGGCGGCGTTGAGGCATCACTTCCGTCGCTATGAGGATCATCCGTGGCATTTTGTTGAAATTGGTGGGGATTTGTGAGCTGTTTCGGTCCAGTCCCATTCTGTGTGGACTTGGAATACTTCAATGTACCTTCGTTCTGATCTGAGCACTCGTCCACTCGGCTCGAGTCTGGACGAAGCCCGTAAGACTCGGTGTCGTCATCAGGCACATGCTCAGCAAGGTCATAGAACGGGTCGACTTGGGTCCCTTGCCAATCTGCTGGATCGTTACTCCTATACCAGTGATTTTTCGGCAGAAGATAGTTAAAGTCTTGCGCAAAATCGCCCGCTTGTGTTTGGTCCCAGCCAAAGACCACACCGGCAATGGCGCGTGCAAAGCTAGACAAACTGCCATGATTACCGGAATCAAAGGCGGCCGCGCAAACGGGCATGTCATCAATATGGAGAGGGGATTCATCTCAGACGGTTTTGAACACTCGCTCAAGCTCTTCCCGCCGTTGTTCACATTTCTTAGCTAGAGTCTGCTCTAGCTCTCTTGTTGTTTCTGAGTCACGCGCAGCGGCCAGCGCATCTGCGTAGAACTCTTCAGGAGATAAAAGCGGTATAGTGACGGTGTTGTAAAGCTTCCAGTATTTACGGTGCAGCAGACCTGGGTCTCGAAAGCTTGGCTTTGCTTCTCGAATCCAGGCGACTTTAACGGCGCTCGGTAGGAGCTTCGGCGGTGGAAACATCGACATGTCGACAAGATTAAAAATGAGGCGGTAAGATTTTAATATGGAGTGAAATTGTTGAGCGCGAGCGTTGGCATATGCGGTCTAATTGCAGTTGAGAGAACTTTCTTTGCTGGAAAAAGCAGTGATGATGGGAGGGCGGTGCTGTGACAATGTTGATACAGGAGTTAAGATGTTGAGGGTGCGGCGACAAAGCTTTGAAGGGCCAGAAGCCAATCATAACATAAGCGCCGCCGCATCATTCGGGAAGCTGCAGTTGGTGTTACAAAGAAATGGTGTAAATACATTGTACAACGCAGGCTTCCAGAGGAGCGATACCAAGTAGTGATAATATAAAAGCTGTATAGTTTACTTCCTCTATAGTGCCTCAAAACTTTTATTTATCCATCTCACTATCACTGACATTCTATTATTATACTTTAAATTTGCATGTTGTTCTCTACTACTGGTTACTGCTTGTTGCATCTCGAATAAGTCGACGATATGCGGGTGGAGTCGCAGTGTGCACTACAATCAATACAAAATGGTCATTCAAAAGCGGACATTGGCTATTATTCCATCAAAGATATGAAGACTGGAGAAACTTCAGAAGCTGAAAACAACGAGCTTTTGGAAGCATCAGTCACTTCAACATCCGCTATCCGCCATTCAAGCGCGGACGAGCCCACTAGTGAACCTCTCACAATCACGAATATCGGCCACGGGGATGTAGCACCTTTCTTTGCTCCTTCTTCCATACTTACTCCGAGTTATGGAGAAACAAAGCATGCTGAAGTTCCCGCTGTGCGAAATTCCAGTATTGTTGTCAATGCACCCGGCAGTGAACACTTTTCGGTATCCCGCACAGTTCGTGTTGATTCGCCGACCGATTTCGAGTCTGTCATACCAAGTACCCTATGCGGTGATATACCGGAGGACGAGCTATCTACTATTCGAATTATTGACCATGTCGACGAAGAGGGTGTTGCAGCTTCTAACAATCTTAGCGTTAGCCACGATGAGGCAACGGGCAGTGCACCATTGACTACTCGCAGTGCCAGTGGCGTGGATGCACCAGATAGCGGCGTCTCTTACGGTAACACCACCAGTCGCGAGATAAGCGAGAATCCAAGTGCCAGCGAAAGCGAAGATGCCAAGACAGAACGCAATTCAGATTGGCCTGACGCAGAACAGTTTCAAGCAATGAGGAAAGCCTTTACCGAAGCGTCGCTCAGTTACATCCCCGCCGCACGTATGATTCTTTGCCGTGCACCGATTCCGGGGGGAATTAAGCCTTCTGGTGTCTCTGATGCTATACATCTTCCATTGACCCTTAACGGATGGGAAATGTTTGGAGTTGTGCAGCGTGCAGAAGCCGTTTCTTTCAACCTCACGGTTCCGTTTCATGATCGTGTGGCCACGCCGAATTCTAAACAACGGGGACTGCTCGCTCTCATGTGTGATATTGTTTATCACCCGGCTAACGATTCTTGCACCTTATTCAATACAGGGCGTGAGACCATCTATATTGGAAACATAGAAGCACGGCAATGGAAAAGAGTTGAACCGGATAAATATCAAGTGCTCCATCCTGGTTACTGGAGGGTTTCGGTCGGCGTTGGAAGGAATGAAAGAACAGTGGAGTGCCTCGTTGACCTTTTACTGCTGCAGCGGAGATATCGCGTGTCTCTCAGCGATATTCAGCTAAACCCACAACCCAACGGGAAACGAACTATTCCAGCCTCATGCCCACGGGGCCGGCGTCAGAACCCTAAGCTGCTGCGCGATGAATTCAAAGCTGTATCGCCACGATCGTCCTCAAATCACCTCGAGTCATTGGACACAGAACATATTACGGACGGCATCGCAGTTCTCGACCTTGAAGACGGACAGACAGCCCGTATCCAGAGCATCGCAGGAGAGGCAAGCTACAGCACCAGCGACGCTGAAGCAGCTCTAGAGTCTTGCAGCCTTACGCGAATCGACAGCATCGCCAGTAACAATGCCACAATTGTGTTTACATGTAAGCATACTGGTATTGGTGCTGATCAGGTTGTAGCCAAAGTTTTGTGCTACGGCATCAACGGCGACGATGCTCGCAGGCTCTGGTCGGCCACATCATCCTGGGTGCGTGAGATGACTTTCTTAAAAAAGTTGAAACATGTAAGTGTATCTTTTATCATTTTTTTGCAGTAGTTGTCGAGATATTATTGACGATACCTAATACTTGGCTAGGAGAACATTATCTCGTATCACGGGTGTGATGGTTGGCAACTTGCCATCTTTCTCGAACATCTTCCAAGGTCTTTAGCACGTGGGGTAACTACGTGCTTCTCAGTCGACGAGAACGTGAAGATTTTAAAGGACATATCAGCTGCGCTCACCCATATTGCCGTCTTGAACATATGTCACAATGATATCAAGCCCGGAAACATTGCCTTCTCTCCGTCGCGTGGTGCAGTGCTTCTTGATTTTGGTCTAGCTTCCTACAGTCAATCTAAAGCCCTAGGGGGTACTCCGTGGTACATACCACCCGAATACTACTCCTTGGGATTATGCACCTCTCCCGGAGACGTGTGGGCATTGGGTATCACAATGCTGTATACTTTGGGCTTCATTATGCTACCTGATTGTCAAGCTAGTTGGTGGCATATGGCTATGGCGCAGCAAAAGGTACAGCCTCACCATAAATATATGGTGTCTTGGATGAGGACTGTACAAAACATTAGGACGATTGATTTGGATCGTGGTAACACGATACACTCATTGGTGATTGACATGCTGGAGCCGCGGGAAGACCAACGTATCACAGCTGCACAGATTCATGCCCGGCTTAATGAACTCTCAACTCCACAGTACGTGCGTCCAAGCGCTCGATACAAACGCCAAACTCGTACTCAAAGAGCTACATTGGGTTCCAAAGAACGAGACGGGCGATATAGATCACGTATCTTTAATGGAGGCCACCCATAATGGTAACAACAGACATTGATTTATCAATCTTATAGGACCCAAAGTAGCAATTTAAATAGCATATAGCCTAGGCATCCGAGCCTTCCACAGTATTTGAGCCTTGTCCCTGGTTTGGATAGTCTATCAAGCTCTACTCCCGCCACAAATCCTTCGTTTACTATGCCGACTGCGGATACTCTCCTGTCCTTCGTCTATCTCACTGAAACTTCTCTTTTTGGTGCCTGACGGGGTCCTTGGTAGACGTTCTGCTTCATATTTATCGTCAATGGCCGTTTGGAGTTGGGTAAACTCTTTCGTGTCGCTTGAGAGCTCGTCGATCTTTGTCTCAGAGTCCAGGCTCTTGTTATCAAGTGCTTGTTGAGTATCTGTGGGGACGGCTGTCGGTGGCATGGTCACAGAGGAGCTGGTTGATACGGGAGAGTCGGTAGTCGTATTTGAAGAGCTATTGGCATCTGAGCACCCAGATAACTGTGGCTCGTCCGGCGCGGAATACATCTTTGAGCGTGGTCACCGTTGGACGAGCCGCTAGATTTTGTTCCCTTCTCATTCGCCAATCCACTTGGTTCCTCTGTGATAGACAAAGCTGTAGCGACCTGAGGAATCGGTGACTGGACCGCACTCTGCGATGACGCACCATCAAAGTCCCTGGTTTCAGCTGCGCTCACTTGCGAGGTGGCTCGTTACGGCCGAGGGTATCTTGTAACTGACTGGCGCCGTTTTCATTGGAGTACGACTTGAATGCCAAAGTATCGTCGACCGTACCGGGGCACTGGAATACACGAGGGCTATCTCTGCCGGTGTACCCATGTTCATCGGTGTCCTCATCTGGACACATCGAAGCTAGGCCTTGAAACGGGTCAATTTGCGATCTTTTCATGTACTCAGGGTTTCCAGTTCGTCTCCCATGGTCCTTTGGAAGAAAGTAATCAAAATCTAACGCAACATCCCCAGTCTGCACGTTATCCCATCCAAATACCAAGCCACTAAGTGCACGGGCAAAACTGGATAAGCTGCCATGCTTTCCCGCCTCTCGTGACGCTCGACCAATGTCTGTAGACCGAGATGCATTCTATGAGGTCAAAGGATTCCGCTAGCTCTTGGCGCCGTTGCTGATATTTCTCTTCTAAGGCTTGCTCAAGCTCACGTGTAGTGTCAGCGTTTCTAGCCGCCTCGAGGACGTCTGTGTAAAACTCCGATGGCGACAAAAGCGGAATTGTTATAGTATTGAATGGTTTCCAGTACTTATGATGGATGAGCCTTGAGTCACAAAAACCTGAATTCGACTCCGTAGCCCAGGCAACTTTAACGCCAGTTGGAAGCTTCTCTGGCGGTGGGAACAGAGACATGTTGGGATACGTGGCGAGTTACGCGGAGAGAGTGAGGTGGGTGAGGCCTCAGGTGATACGCGAAAGACGAAGATATTGCTATTGCAGATGTACAGATGATTCAAAGCAAAAAGTAAAAGTTGAAACGGGTTGCCACGGCGTCGCAATAATAATGTGTATTGTGATGCAGATGGGAAAAGGCTGGGGACAACTGGGGACCAGTCGTGATTGTGCGCCTTGGCCTAAGTGACGCTCTCACAAATGTACGAGCAATTTATGCCACTCATTCAGCTTGACAATTATGAGGTTGTACAAGCCGGCAGCCCAAATTGGAGTCTATGAGACACTGGCAACCAGCTTCGTGTATACCTGGATTGCCTTCAAGTATATAGCGTCGTAAATATACCGCTCTGTATAGGATATATGCAACAGTTGAAAAATCTTCAAATTTCTACATCCCGATTTACTATACCTTTCTTGCATCTCGTAGCTCACCGTAAAGTCACCATGAGTACAATGACCCCGACGTGCGAAACCGCCGATATCTTTACAAAAATTGACAATGGACAAGCAAACAAAAGTGTCTTTGCAGAGAGGAAAAATAGTATTTTGCGGACCGGTCGAACTTCAGTACTTTAGGAAACCCTGAGCGCGGTCATCGAAGATCCCGCATGCTCTGACCAAGACGTGAAATCGAACAAACTGGACGGAGACTGCCCAGGTGCAGAGGAATTTAAATGCTTGAACGCTGCCTTCGAAGAAGCCTCTATTCACAAGCTTCCTGAAGCTCGCATTATCTTATCTCACGCGCCAGATCCGGACGGTATCAACCAACCCCGCACTCGAGCTCCCGTCTCACAACGATGAATGGAAAACGGCTGGACTAGTTGAGAGTACGAATGACGTTGAATTCTCCTTTTGCATCCCGTATTTTGATCGCGCTGCGAATGCGCCGAGCGGGACTCTCCCGGAGATGCGTTGCCGCATCATGTATCAGCCGGCCAGTGATTCCTGCGTGCTATACAATATGAATCAGCAACCAATATGCGTTGGAAATCTAACCCGCGCTCATGTTAGACTCAGAAATATGAATGGCAACGAGCTCACTCCAGGCTACTGGAGGGTGTGGGTTTGCATGGGCAATAAAGACGACGAGTTGATTGAACGCATGGCTGACCTGTTGCTCGTCCAGAGGCAATTCCATGTATCCCTGCAACAAGTTCAATATATCTCGACTTCGGCGAAAAGGACTCTGCTTGCACCATCTGAGGAGCCTGTATACAAGAGGACAAAGGCTGTTGGCTACGAAACAGACCATGTCACACAGACATCACCTTTGACGCCGCAGTACGCGAGGTCAATATACGGGCCAGGCATGGCTTTTTTCGACCTTGAAGGTGGACAGACAGCTCTAATAGAGTCATTACCGTTATCCAGAGGCATCAGAACAGATGAGAAAGGCGTAGGCATGGAGCGCTACCAGGTGACGCGGATCCACAGCATTGCACAGCACCCACCGACGGCAGTAATTACGTGCCAGCACTCTAAGCTTGGCGATAAAGACATTGTTGCTAAAATTTTACGATGCAGTCCCGACGAAGATACCGTGACGTTGATGTCATGCGCAGATGCCTCGATCCGAGAGACAACACTGCTTCAAAAATTGAACCATGTAAGTCCCGTGGGTAACTGCTTGTACAAACGTACTGCTTCTGACTTTGGCATAATAATGTGGTAGCCCAACTTGGGATTGATGGCCGTCAATTAGCGATATTCCTGAAACAACTTCCAAGGTCACTTTCGCGAGAGAGATATTCATCATTTTCAAGAGAAGATGATATGAGAATCTTAGTAGATGTTTCTCTTGGTCTCAGCTATATTGCGGGCAAGGGGATCTCACACAACGATATAAAGCCTGGCAACATCGCCTATTCCCCACGCCGCGGTGCGGCGATTCTGGATTTTGGGCTTGCTGGTGAGGTTATGACTCACGGCATACCTGGTTGAACCGCTTGGTATACGCCTCTTGAGTACTTTGAAAGAGATGAATTCGGCCCTGAAAACGATGTGTGAGCCCTTGGAATCACGATGCTCAACACCTTGCGCATCGTCCCAAAACCAGAAGAAACGGCACCCTATTGGGACATCCACCGTGCTCGTGGGGAAGAGGAGCCTGACTATGAAGTGATGATTGCATGGTTTAAGGCCATCGAGGAAATTCGAAGAACGAAATTGAATATTAGAGACCCGATACACAATATTGTACATGACATGTTGAACATAAATAGAAGTCAGCGACTTACAGCGACTCAGGTTCACGCGCGCGCAAGGCATATCAGAAACAGGATATGGCTGGCCCTGCGCAGAGAAAAAGTCACTATGGCTCTCCCGTCTTTCATGGAGGTTGCCCATAAGCTGCAGTAGTAGCCACCTTTTGGGAGTTTCGAACACGTTGGGCAGAAGAAATACAATTTGTTTGTGTCTGAAGTGTTGAGCCAGAAGTCAAGCTGATAGCTGTATCATGGAAAGTTGACTTGAGAATTGCTTTGAACTTGGCATGTAAATATAGGATCCGCCTGTGTACTGGTGGATAGCACATAAAGCCGTAAGTATTGAGTAAGGAAACAAGTGATAAAATTGGGGAATACTGCTACCACTATCCTTGAATATTATCTAGTCTTGCAACGGCAGCGGTGACCAAAGCAAAAAATTCGGTGCATGTCTTCTTATGGTTAGCAACTCTCATCCTATAAGTGTGTATTTCAGTGACACGTCTCGATACTGAGTAGAGAGAAGGTAGAGATGGAATATGGGCTATAAAAAGAAAGCAAAAGAAACAAAGTAGAGGAAAGAAACAAGAAACGAAGAAGGCTAGCGACAGAAAAAGGCCTTTTTTCTTTGGCGTACAACGAAGAGCCGCCTAGAGCAAAACCACGGGCGACGTCGCACAGAAATCAAAAGGAACGAGTAACAATGAGCGGAATAACAAAGCAAACATGCACAGCGCCAAACAAATAGCAAACTTGTAATACAAGGCACAGTAACCCGCCTTCGCCAGTGGTGGGTGGCTATTGGCCACATAAGACCCAGCCTTTTTCTTTTTTCCTTTTCGCTAGTTTGGTGCGGCCAAAGAAAACATGGCATGGCTCTAGCGGCAGCGCCAACGTCGGAACGATGAAGAGGACAGTGGCTTGAAAATAAAAAAGCAAAAAAGAACTGGGCACTGCGACTGTAATAGATAATGCGCAGTTGCCACCGTAGTGGTAAACTAACAATGCTGTTGTGCATGCATGGCGCCATCGGAGAAGCTACTCGTAGAAAAGCAAAACCATGGAGAACTAGGTTTAGTTACAGCGGCCTGAATCCATTTCATTCTCTCCTGGTGTCTCTGTTTCGAGTTATTTTGGCACGCGGTTCTTCGCCGCCCTTCATTTGTCTTACCTTTTTATTGTCTTTTTACTTTTTCTTATTTCGGCGCCATCGGACGATGACTGGGGCAATAATAATCAAGCATCGGCCAAGTACAGCATGGTGGCACTGGCAATGAGATTCTAACTACCAGCTTACCTACTGCTCGTACTTTGGTCTCATCATCTGCCTGGTCTGTGTTGTAACATACTCAGGTAGTTCTTCGTACCGGTGCATGAAACGCAGAGTCCGAGCGCAATGGTACTTTGCTCAACTCGCCGACGAGATGGTTACCCTTTACATGCAAGTGCCGCTGCGAGACGGCCAGCCGAGGAACACAGACGACGTTTGGAATCCTTTATCTCCAGGAAGAAGCCGAACAGAACACCATCACCCAGGTTCGACATGGTTCATGGTTCGTTGGGCTCGGAGTAGATAGTGGGCTACCATCAATTGCCGAGTCCGATCTGTGCGTTCGAACCGCATCGCCCCCAGCTTGCCAATCTCCAACAACGAGACCGTAGCTTTGACGTTTGATGTTTCGATAGTGCCAGGGTAGAGCAGGCCGTGCCCCCCTTTCGCAACTGATCTGTGGCGTGCATGAATTGATGGCCCAGAAACGCTACTGTAATAAGTGAGTGTGGCATTGTGTGCATGATACTATGACTCGTGTCTGGGTAATGCTTTATCAAGTATCAGTACCATTGTACTCGTATGAGCACGCGTGCCTATTGCACGAACATGTCGCTTGTAATCGACACAAGTAGCTGTATGCCCAGACCCTGCATGCCATCAAGGAATATTGGTCCTTTATTAGGGCACATGCTTTGGGCCATACTGGTCGCCTTCGCGCCTCTTTTGTCCCAGTGCCCTGAAAGCGCCATATTACAACGCCACGCCCGAACCGAGTGGACTATCGGGTTCTCGGCCGTGTCCGTCTGGCCAATGTTAAACCGCCAAACTAGCTTGTCGTTCACAATACCCACGGGCCGCCCCCCTTGACAACGCCTAATCGAGCCTAAGTCCGACCGACCTGGCGCCTCTAGACTGAGTGGTGATTCCTCTGTTTGGGTATGTATGTATTACTCCACCGCCAGTAGAAAAAGTAATACTCGTACAAAATGTCGTGAAAAATGGCAACTCTGTGACATAGACTGTGCTCACTTGGAGAATCTCCAGGCACCGGCAATGCAGATGGCGACTAGGAAGTTGAGTGTGCAGGGTGAAACAACGCGGTTGCGTCGTCGGTACTCGTCGAGCCACATGCCACGCGACCGCTGTCTTGTCCCTGTGTCTGTTTAATAATAAGCTAACGTTTACTGTTCCTGGACATGCACCGGCGATCACCGTAACCCGTTCATATGCGTTGGTGTCGACAAGAAACAACTCTGCAAGATAGATTAACACATGCCAACAGATTTGACACGAACCACTCTCTTCTCGGGAGCAAGGGGCGAGGCTGTGAACCAGGATGAGCTGCTGGCTGGTGGAACCGAGCAGAGGTAGACCCTGCGTCGCTACCCGCGATGGGAGGCCGTGGTAGGCTGTGATTCGATTATGCGAAACGTCTGTCCAGCTGTGATGGATGCCACAGCCTTTTCAGCAGCACAGCTCTCATACCCCTGCTTTCTCTTACACAGTTGTGGCGTAGAAGTGCATTTCGTCAAATATACGAATACTCGTAACGCCCTTTTAACCTTTCTAACGAGTGAAAATAACCGAAGGGGGTCTTTTCTTTCTTCTTTTGTCTTTACTCGACAGTAGCCACAAATAGATCACTAGCCTCAGTCCTTCCCTCGATATAAGACACATTGTCTGCAAGGGCAGACCTCCTTTCTAAGAAAAGCAGCACCTCATCACGCAAAATGCCCGCTTGTTGCGGAGGATTGCCTAACATATAACGGGTCTCTCTGTTAGAGCCCCCGCGCCCGACCGAGGGGCCGTTGATCCGTTATGATATGCAAGGACAAGGGCTTTGTTCGTAAGAGAAGCCCACTTCTTTCGGTCCATCCCACCAAGAGGCTAGCGAAGGTCTGCTTTTGAACCGTTGTGCTCCTTCGTGCCTTTGCCACAGCGCGTGCGTCAAGTAGAGCTTGTTCCTGATGAGAGTGGCCCTGGCGATATCTTGCCACCAGCGCAACTAGCAGTAACACAGCGCCCTAGATAGCGTTACATCGCGTGGAACCTGCCACACTGCTTTCCGTCCACGCGGGCGGCGATAGGCGGAACTGGGGCTGGTCTATGCTTTGGCTCAGATCCTCCCGACCGTGCGGTAGCGCTGGGCGGCAGTGCTTGGACATGGGGACGGGATGCCATGGGCTGCCTTTTCAAGTTGATACGGCACTTTTCATGCGGCCTGTCTACGAGTAGTCGCTGGGTCCGCACACCGTTGAACAAGGCCCAGTAGTCAAGGTGGCCAACACGCAACATGCAGCCAGCCAGCCACCAAGACAGTGGCTTGCTGCTGAGCAGCGCCTGGGGTTGTGTTAGTCGGGGGTTGCTTTTGTGCTCGGTGTCTGTGTGTTAGTCCCATGCAGGCTTGCAAACCCACTGCCACTTGCACAATCTCGGCTTGCATGATATATACTGCAGCAATGCATCCATCTTCTTGTAAATCCCTCCTCTTCCGAGCTTCGCCTTGCCGTACTCTTCTTTCTTTTTTGTGTCTCTTTATACCCCCTCCCCTCCCTTTCCTACTGCAACTCGGCTTTGTTGTATCCTTCTTGCAGTTCTTCAATGTCGATCGCAGATTAATCAAGGTCAGGAACAATGAACCCGACGACCCAGGAGCTCCTGGACGAGTACCATGGACGATTTGTCCCGTACTCGTTCAATGCTGGCTTTGTATGCCTTAGTTATGCCGTCAGTTTGGTTGGAGCTGGCTCTACACTTGAACTGATGAGAAGGAGAACGTCACACCGCGGTTACCACAACTTGTAAGTACAGCATTCAGAGTCGAATCACGCTATAATGGTCGCTAACATGTTTTGAAAAGCCTTTTACTTCTTGGAGCCGCCGTGTCCATGGGTGGAATCGCCATTTGGTCAATGGTGAGTGGCGCAGCGAGAACTTTATACGGCATCTTTAACTAACATCCTCTTAGCATTTCATCGGCAATAGAGCTCTGTTTATCTTCGACGGCCGTTCCGACCTCCAGGTTGCCTACTCTACCGGCCTCACGATTGCTTCCATGTTTGTTCCGATCCTCGTGCTTCTACTCGCTTTCATCTTCGTTTCCAATAACGACCGCGTCCGATGGTGGAGAATCACAATCTCGGGCTCACTGTCCGGTGGTGCCATTTGCGGTATGCACTACCTTGGAAACGCATCCATCAGCAACTACCGCTGTTCGTACGAAACCGCCTACGTAGTAGGTGCCGCCCTTATTGCCGTTGCTGCTAGTACAACTGCGCTCGCAGTTTTCTTCGTCTTTGAGTCGACATGGAAGACAGCTTGGTGGAGAAGAATTCTGTGCGCTGCCGTACTCGCCGGTGCTGTCTCTGGCATGCATTGGTGCGCTGCTGTTGGTACAAAGTACGTTCTAAAAGAAAGATCCTCTGAAGCTGGCGGCATGTCCCGCGACACAACCATCATAATTGTCATTGTCCTCGCTGTTGCAGCATGTCTCGCGATGGGTGCTTCAACGCTCTACTCGCTCTGGGTCCGACGAAGCTACGCATCCAAGGCACAGCAAGTTGTCTTGGCTTCAGCCTTCTTTGACAAAAAGGGACGGATTTTGGTCAACAAGGAAGGTCTCCTACCTACTGAAGTCGTTACAGATTCCTTGATTCTTCAAGTACGTTCACGTCACGCTCGATCCGCACAGCTCACATCACTAACATCACACTCAGTCCAACGAAGATCTTTTCGACACGAACCACGCTCTTTTTCACTGGGCTTACCGCGCCTCCCGCAACTGGGGCAGTATTTCCAATCTCATCGACCGCATGGGCTGCCACATTGCATCTCTCGTACAGAAGGGCAATAACAGGACAAACTTCCGCCTCATCGGAGACGACGGCAATCCCATCGCCGATTATGACACAGTTTGCTGCGAACTCTTCAGCCTTGCCGCCTCGGCGCTCGCCTCCAAGCTACGTATGAACATACTCGATATTGGCCAGCTCTGGGATGAGATTCTCGTCACCGGGCGCACCTTTATGGATTCCTCCCACATCGATCCGTCTTCACCACGCTCCTCCCGGCACGTCTCGTCCTTGCCCAAGCATGCGTCCAAGGTTGTTGACTCATCTGAAGACCTTGCGGAGAAGGGCATTCCCATCGAGCTTCAATACGGTCGTGGCTCATTGATGGTTCTCGTCAAGCATGTTCGATCTCGCCATGTTGTCGACCAGCTCGAATCCGTCGGTTACCGCTTCGCTGAACTTGACCAGGTCATTGGCATCATGCGATCTAGCATGCAAATCAAGACTCCCGACCTTGGCATGCGTCTGCGCCAAATGTGCATCGACACAGAGCTGGACACCAAGCTGACGCCGGGCGTTCACGTTGGTCTCTTTGGTATTCGCGCTCGCGTCGACCATCGTGGATTCGACGTGCTTGTCCGAAAGAACGCCAGACACATGCTCCCCAGCGCCCCGTTGGCCATGGAACGTCTCGAGGCTCGCCATATTAATTACCTTAACCACTTACAAAACCAGTCCATGGCAACCGTCGTCGAGCGCTTGACAACCATGATCTCACGCTCAGCAGACATGACCAAGTTTGCTGCCTGCCTTCTGGAAGCTATCCGTGAGATGCGCGAAACATTTGAAGACGGCGGCGTCTTTGACAACGCGACGCTCATGCAAGATGTTATTCGCGTGCCTTACTCCAGCGGTGACGGAGACTCCGTCTCTCTTACATGCTCCCTCATCGCCTTCCAGCTCGTCCTACCCATCCACAGCGTCGCTCACGTCCCCAAGTGCACATTTATTCCTCTGCGCTTCTTCAAGATCCGCCAGATGGCCATGGAAGGCTCGCCACATCATCTCGACTTCTCCCACGCCGTTCACCGTGAGATGTCTTCCGTCCTCAAGGAGACGACGGGCAAGTCGTTCCTCAATGTGCTCAAGGGTAACCGCGCAAACTCGCCTGATCTTCCAGACTTGACAAAGACGGAATCGTCACTCGCCATCATGAAGAACCACATGCTCAATAACCCATTGACGGAAAAGATTAGACGCGGTCGTGGCAGCGAATCCCGCACGAAGAAGAACCGCTCAAACAGCCAGGCTAGGCTCTCACCCTTGGGTTCTTCTCACTCCAGCGGATCAATCGCCCAGAGCTTCGACTATGGCGGTGACGAGTACCGAAAGAACTCGGACGCAACCAGCAACGGCCAGGGAAACACAGACGTTGAGCTGTCTCCGATGCATACGCCGCCGATGCCGCAACTGTCATCGCAGAAGCAGCAATTTGGCGGCATCATGGTCTCCCAGGAAGTTGTCGTCGACGTGGAAACAAGTGATGCTCCAAACCAACAGCATGGCTACTCGCATGCCCGCCGCAGGTCTATGCCGATGGCGCAGAACAGCAAGAGCACAATGGGCGATGCGACTACTACCGTCATTGAACTGGACAGTACCAGCAGTGACTCAAATCAGCAGGTTACAACTACCAAGTCCAACTCGAGCGTTGGCGGCGGTGCCGGTACTGGTGCACCAGCTGGGTTCTCGACTCTTAGACATGCTGCTGGCGCGTTCAATGCGCAGAGCGATGCTGACGGATTAATGTTTGTGGATGAGATATTATCCATGTCTATGGGTAAAAGAGTTGTTATTTAATGTGCTGTGATGCTCTTGACTCTTCGGTTGCTTCATTATTATTTTCCGTTTTATGGGAGTTTTCGTGTATATTTTGGCCACTGGGATGTATTTACAATGATACCTTGACAGAAACTCAGAGATTTTGGGGACAACAAAAAGTATAATTATCATAACAGTCACAATATAAAATAATTGTATTCATTACGTCGCCTTGAATCAAGTAGCCAATAACTCTACCCCAAATGCCATACTGTGTGTGCTGACCAACGACAAGATATAACCACAAATTACATTACTTTCTCGCCAACTCTACTGCCCGCTTCATCCCACGTTACAGCAACAGGCTCATGGTTCCTAGAGAATTTTTTGCCAGCGAACCAAAGCTCAAACCGTAAGTCCGCAGGCGCCACAATGACACGCACGTCAAATTTGCAGATGTAGTATGTGTGTCCACGTCGGAAGCATGTGCCGCGTTTGCGCTTCATGATGAGTTCGTGTTGTTCTAGACCGTTGAGGTTGCTTGTTACTTGGCATAGTCTTGTTACTCCGGCTGCAAATATTGTCAGAAGTTGGGCTATATTTAGTTGACAAAACAGCGAGAAATGGTAGATGATACCTTGTTTTAAGCTTCGTGGTAGAAACGACGGCTCATTTTGAGACACAACTATGTCTGTCTTCCATTCGCGGGTAGTATCCCCATTTGCTAGGTGCATTTCCAAAGTCTTGACGAGTGAACTGTTTGGATTGATTACGTCGCCCTTGTAGGTGTTAGTTCTCTCATAAGCTCTCTGCGATGTGCAGGCAAGGTTCTGGCTCTTACCTTTTTGATTAGCCATTGAATCTGGTTTAATGCCCACTTTCTTTTCGAGTCATTTGGATCCTCAACAAGCTCTTCATTAAAATGTCGCTCAACGACGTAATGTTCTTTGACAATTACCCCATAGCTGGCGCGGGCCACTCTCGATGCGAGCACTGAAAGGTATCCTGTTTCCATTTTTTGTTGTTGGTCAAGTAGGAGACCACGAACGACGACGAGTTGTGGATCTTGGCAAGGTACGACTGCAACACGCTTCGCATTGGGATGTGGGCTGGCGAGCATACGCTGTTGAATGGTTTCTCGAACATAAGTCGAGCACCCTAGACCCCCGGAAAGGATGAGGTGCTCCTGAAACGCTATAAGCCGGCTGAAAGGAATTTTTTGGATCGCTCTTGTCTGTACTTACAACTTGCTCGGTGTAGTTGTTGGCAATTAGCCAGTCTAATTGTTCTGTGATCCGTTTTACAATTCCTTCAATCTGTGTATCAAATAATGTCTGGATTTCGTGGCTGCAGTATCTGTCAGTAGAGAACTACTAAGTACTTCCGCGATACTTACACTCCAAACAACATCCTGCCACCTTCGACACGCAACCCGGCGTGGTTAAATTCATGTGACACGCCCTCCATTTGTATCTTGAAGACGGGCTGCATATAAACCTTTTCGCCAAACTTATGTTTCACTATGCGAAAATGGTGCCCCTTTGCCATCCGCAAAGCCATATCGTCTGGTAGATAGCTCTGCACATCTGGATACGCCATCAATCGCTGCGTCACCAGCTGAGCAAACGCTCTGTCAATCAGAATTGAGCCAATACCGACGCCCCTCACGGCGGCGACCTGGGACATTTGCGGATAATTGGGATCTCCAGAGCAGGTGCGCATCAGAGCAAGGTCCGTTGTTCCACCACCAGCGTCAACAGTGAGAAACATGCTATCTCGGCCAAAAGAAACGGCACCCGTTTTGAGTGTCGCCACAGCGGCTGCCTCGGCTTCGGTGAGATCGATCCGTGCCAGGTGGTGAACACCTTCCATGCCGAATCCAGCGTTGCGAATAATGTGCTTAAAGCTGTTGATCACTTCCATGTTCACCCACGTCGTCGGTACGCTGAAGAGGAAGAGAACTTCCATATCTGTCCAGCCGCCCATGTTTCGCCTCCCAATCTGAAGCTCAATAGTCTCCTTGACATGGTTGTATACTTGTCGCAAGTAGTCAGACGCAAACCGCCGAGCGTCCTCAACCGACTGGGGAACATTGGCGATTCCCTGCTTCTGTGCTGCCTCCAGTGTTTCGCCATCGACGAAGATCTTGAAGAATTCACGACGTGTCTTACCGGGAACGGAGATATCATCATCGTCACAGAGAAAGCCCCACGACGAAATTGAGTCGTCTATATTGTAGATAATGGCCGTGGGCACCTTGCGCTCACCTCGGTCACCGCTACCAGGCCAGTCATTGATGACTTGAACTGGCGTCTTCTGCGTGCGCCATGCCACGCCTGTTTTTTTTTTTTCGACGAGTCAATGGTGCACTGTGGTGTAGGCTGTTGAGTCTCGGCTCGACTTACCGGTAAATGTGGTCCCTAGGTCGATTGACACAACCAAGTCGGGATTCTCTGCCATGTTCACTTGCGACGAGAAGCTAGACACAAGGCTGATGCAGGAGCCATCCAAAAATAAAACAAAACAAAAGGCAACTTGGGGAGAGGTAGTGCTGAGGCCATTGATTGAGCCAGTTCTCTCTTACCAGCCTCGCCTCTCTGACCCTGTCCTGTCCCCATTTCAGTACACATACTCACGCATGATGGCTTTGTTGAGCTTGCTTGAGTGGCTCAATTAGCTGCACTCACGCCTGCAGAGTGACGAGTCTTGGCGTCGGTAACAGCTGAAAGCAGAATAGCGTATGACGGGAGCCTTGTCTATCTCCACAACTTTTGGCAAGCTGGGGGTGCCCGTTAATATATCCTATGGATACTCCATACGTCCGTACACCCAAGCCTATTACCAGGAGTGCAGGAAAGCATCTTGTCGGGTGAAATTGTGCCTTGTTGGCCCTGCAAAGTCTTTTGGGCCATTTTTGCATTGCTGGAACGATGTCTAAGGATTCTTAACTTCATTCATGTTGCTTATTCGTTGCGGAATCTTGGAAACCCACGCTTGCCATCCCGGCTCATCTACGACGTAGGACCGCCTCGCAGCCTTGCTTGTGGGCTGACGTAGACCCCTTCGGTAGTAACCATATTGATGTACCGATACATGCGGCGAGATGCAGGTTAGAGGCCTTCTGGCCCTTTTTTGGGAGCGCCACCAGGAAGCGTCGGGGAAACTGAGACTCTATGATTGTTGAACTTCATCTTGACATACTTCTAATTCTTACTGTAACGGATATTTTGGCCGTCGCTTCGAAAAGGCTTGTATCCATGGCGTCCAGCTTACCTCCCAGTTCGAGTTCTCCACCTCCTACGTCTACTCCTAGCCCGAGTTCAACTCCCAGTTCGATTGAAATAGCATCTTCAAGCTCTCCTTCTTCCGTCGACGAAGAAGTGGCTAGCTCACGAGCATATCCAGATTCTCCGGGGTCGACATACGTGTCGTACAGCAGTGGCTATGACACATCAACGCCGTCTCCGTCAAGCTCCAATTATGCTAGTGTAAACGGATCATCGTCAGGTTTATCGACAGGAGCGGCAGCAGGTATCGGTGTAGGCTGCTTCATCGCCGGCGCGCTGATTACCTTCGCTTTGTGCTTCCTTATAATGCGACGCAAAATTGAAAAGCGAGAATATCGACCGGCTACTGCTCCAGCATCAATACCACCTTCTGCCTCCGAAAAACCGATTCATTCGTCGCCGAAGGCAGCACAACTCGATCAGCACGTCGACCAGCAACTCGATCAGCACTTCTTGGACACAACGCCGGATGCCGAAATAGTCAGAGAGATGCAGGCGCTCGGCGAGCTAATCCGACAACATGTCGAGTATAACTACCATTCACTACCGATGGACCTGGCGAGAGAACAACTTTTCAAGGAACTTCGCAGCCTTGGATTCTCTGTAAATAGGAGTGAGCTGCTTTCGGCGCTGGCCTCGTTCAAATGGGAGGTACGCCAATCGATTTTACAGCATGTCGTATCTACCGTTATATTCTCGGGAGTTGGATTCCAGGTGCAGCAACATCATTCTCTGTTACCGGCGTCCATGAGTTTATTTCTCAGCCAAATTGCTCCAGCATCTCGCGATGCAGGAGGCGACCAAGGTAAGAAATAGACACGTCTGAAGTGAAAGACACCAATTTATCTTATTATTCCAGTTTACGCCGCGGCGCTTGCGAAATGGCGGCGCATATCGACGTTTTTACTGCATCCAAACCGCTCTGTGCGGACGCCTCTGCCGGCGAACAGCGACGACACACAACAAAGGGCCAAGACTTTGGCGCAGTCGTTGAACGGTTTCCTCCTTTATTTTGTGGACGAAGAACACATGGAGCGTCAGACGGCGCACCTCCAAGATGTCATTCTAGAATGCACAAAATTCGGCTATACTCTGTTATCCCAGCCTAGCACATGGCAATTTGTATTTGAAGGAGGATCGTCGCAATATTTTGTCGTGCACCCCGGGCTGGAAAAGATGGGAGCCAACGGGAGTGTGCCGAGAAAAGTGTTGACGCCAGCGTCTGTTTCTATATAATACCAATCTTAGAAATGTAACATTGAACAAAGTGACATAGGTCTCCTGTAGTCTTCACCTGGAAATGAGTTTCTTTGCCAAATGGCACCTTACAGTATATACCAGTGAGCTGAGATTGTGCAAATCGACATTTGGTCAATCAACAAATCACTTGTACAGGTACTTTGTGGTCAGGGATCTTGGTGGAGTTACGCGTTCCTTCAGCGGGGTGGCTCTGCTGCAGCTCAGTCTCGTTGGGCCGCTGCCACCATCACGAAAGGAGCTGGCGCGGCCTCGTGCGTTATCCAGCCAATCCCAGCCAGCGCTTGAATTCGGTTTCTAATTGCGGAAACAGGTTTTCTTGCTTTTGTCCGCCATGGGTGCTATTAGCCTCAGAACGTGTCGCAAGCGCGCGAAGCGAAAGGCTACGCAATCCATTCGCAACCCCGAACTGGATAGATTGGGTCAACCACTTGCCCATGCTGCAAGGCGTCCGCAAGTAGCCTTGTTACGGCTGCAGCCATCAGGCTTACTTGGTACTGCATGGTGGTAAGGCCAGTCCTCTCAGGTTCCGTCGTGTTTAACCAGCCTGCCCCCCAACCTTTGAAGCTCCCAGATTGAACGCTCCCGCGCATTTCCTCCGATAGTAACACAATTCGATGCCGTCGGTCAGATTGCAGGCACAACCGTTATAATGGGACGAGCGTTTGGTTCTGTCCGCTCACACAATCTCTTGGATAGCATTGTCGTTGCTCCGGATGCGAAACGCAGCCTCGAATTCGTACGCACATGCCACCAAGATCTGCAGTACCTCATCAGCCTTCGCAATGATAAACTCGAACTTCTCAGTCGGGAACCTCGCGTCTTGGAACGGGTAAACACCATTATTGAAGCTGCAACCCAAGGTTTAGCGACAGCATGCAGTCTAGTCGAGAAATGTCGCCCCGAGGCACACTGTGGCAAGCTGCCAATGCACAGCCGAGTAGCATGGCGACTCAGAGATGCTTCGTCTTTCCGAGAGCAAGAGCCAATTATCTGTCGGCACCATGCTTCTGTCTTGTCCGAAATTGGTTTCATTCGGCAAGTGATGCTGGCAGCAGCCATGGATGGCCAGAGTAGGTCTCCCAAACGCACGCTGCCGTTTAAGGATGCCAACTTTGACAACATTGCCCTGTTGGATGAGATAATGGGCAATTTGCCAGGTATGGTTGTTGATTAAATGCAGTTTAAATAATAATGGGCTAACTGGACAATAGTGCCAAGTAAGGCGAATATTCAGACCCCGGTAGCCTCCTCTACACGACGCAGAACGTCTATGCCCTCGACACAGGTGCAGCCCACGTTCTGCTCCGATTGGCCCGAGGCAGTTTACCCTGGTGAACTTGCCATTCCTACATCACCTATTTGTTCAGATTCTGACGCTGAGGAGTCATTATCAAGACGGCAATCGCAACAAACCGCAGTCCAGAATGATCGTAGAGGCTTGCAAGCATGTGATGCTGTCCGGAGAAAACCCTGTCCTCGCGTATTCCCGGCAAGATCAGGCTATGAGAGTGGTGATGTTTCCAGTCTACCAATGCAAATGAGACCGAAAGCTCCATTATTACGCCATATGTCGAGCAGGGCAGATCCATCGCAGCGAGTGTATCGTCGTCTTTGCCATTCCGATTCCCAAATTGACCTCCTAAGTAGCGTCATCTACGAGGAAGACGAAAGAGTTGAAGAGTTCTCCGCCGGGGAACCGGGCTGGTCTCCGTCATCAAGCATTGACTTTGGCACGGTTCAGGCGAGAGACCTGGTCAGTCCGTTGGGAAGCATCTTGTCGCACAATCTATCCGTCTCCACGTTGCAGTCTAGCCAGCCGACCAGACACTCGACTTTTTCAGGGCGACGATTTACACCTAGAAGAGTGCTTTGTCGACAGTATTCACTGCCAGAAATACCTTCCGATACACTTGGCTCGTCGCTGATGAGTTCCATGCCGGATGAGTGGATACATCATGAAAGTGAAGAGAACGGGGGAAACAGTATAAGTAGCGACTCTAGCGAATCTGCAGCCTTGGCCGAGAGCGTGGACATGCAGCATTCGCGACAAAGCTCGATTGCTAAGAGAAAAAGAATCTCCAGGAGCCTTTCGGATGCCAATATCGATGTAACGGCGCGGTGGGCGCAGGAGCCAATTGAAATGTTTTTAACATTGCACGATGATCGGGCTAATGCCCCTGGCATGCCGGAGAGTCCTCAGCCGCCCCCGCCATATCAGGAAGAGCTGGGCACTGGGGAGATGGACTTTTCTTTTCTGGACGCTCTCTGCCAACCACGAACGACAGGTGACGTTGCGTACTCAACGGGTGGTATCCATGAATTGCCGTAATATTGTTGAGTGACTTGGTTAAAGTTGCAGCGACTGCTTGCACCACAAATGTGCCAACGAGGCGTTTTCAGATGCGGCGGAGTGTTACTGTTTGCCTGTTTGGGGAAACTTGCAACGTACATCCGAAATTGTGTATGGATATTTTCATTGAATCTTAGCCTAGCGTTCGGTAATCAAAGCCCATGTTTTAAGATTATAAAAACTACATATGATGCGGAAAGGATATTTAACGCTTTACGGCCGGTGAAAATATTGTGTATGGAATCAAGTGCGATGGAGGCGACGATGGCTACTCCACTAAAGAAGCATCACTGCGGATCGAAGCATCGGCTCCCTTGCGTAACATGGAGCAAATGCCGAGTAGGCTTTCTGTCCTGTGAATAGGATAATGAGCATACATCCGCTGCCGAGAAAGTCATCGCGTGAATGATGTAGATGAAGAAATGCTTGTCGCCGGGTATTTCCAAAAAGTGAGCTCGCCGGCGGCACTTGCCAATTTGGAACATAGCTACAGTTGCTTGTTGGCACGTGAGGCTTGCAAGGTCTGGGCAAAGGCATGGCAGCATCGCTGAAAAGGGCAGGAGCCGCCGGCGCCCATCTAGTCGGAAGGCACGATCCGGCTAATTAGCAAACGGGCCCTTAAGCTGCGATCAAGATCTAGATACTTAACGCAGAGTTTGGAGACAGACATGCTGGTGCTGATTCTACTAGATATAAAGTCTGTTCGCTTTATTGCAGTAGTTGTCAACTTTAGTCATTTCTGGTCGGTTGGTCTTGCCCACGATAACAAGTGACATCGCATCGATCGAGTGGCTGAAACGCCCGCGCACCACCTCGCAAATCCCGTCTCCAAAGTGACGATTTCGGAGTCGAGCCGGCTATTGGTCTTTTGCCGCCATCAGTTATCACGCCAATGCATAACAATGGCTTAAACGCTCAGCAAAAGAGGGAAAGGTAACCGGCCAGGGGTGGTCAAATCCAATCACGGCACTAAACCTGCTCCCCCACGGGGCCACTTCCCCAATCTCCCGCATTCTCCAACTTTTGCCTCTTCGGTTATTGCGGGGAGACCTCGCCCTGTCCCCCATCCACGACTCAGTTTTTGCCCAATCCCGCCGGCGTTATTACTGTTTCACCCCTTGGCAGAGCAGTCATACCTGACCGTCTCCCGCGGCAGATCTTAGCCACTGTACGACTACATAAGAGACAACTAGCCCCATTCTGCTTCACTTTTGGTCCCCTTCTACTCACGGCTCTTCGTGTGGCAAAGTCTGAAGTATCCGTCCACGAGCAGTTCCAGCACCCCAACCTGCAATTTGTAGCGTTACGAAACAATGGAAAAGACGCGGTCCGAGAGCATTGAAGCCAAGCACGATGAGCGGCCAAACATTGATGCTGCTGGCTTGAGCTCTGAGCCATACGGCCCCCCAGGTAAACTCCCTTGGATGTCCAGCCAGCATCAACGAAAACTAATCTATCAGGTTTTCGGGGTATTGCGGCTTCGCGCTATGTTGCCTTGTGCGCTGCCTTTTCCGCCATTGGCGGCTTTCTTTTTGGATATGAGTACGTGATCCAGCATTCAACCCAGATACGCACGGCTAATACTCTTGCAGCCAAGGCGTCATATCTGTTATCCTTGTCATGGATAGCTTTCTCGAGCGTTTTGACGAAGTTTCCGAATCGGCCCCCGGTTCTGGCTTTTACAAGGGCCTCATGACCGCTATGATTACCCTGGGTGCCTTTTTGGGTTTGTCATGCCAGCATCCATGTCTTGCAAAATGCTATTACTAACAGCTACACAGGAGCGTTAAACCAAGGTTGGGTTGCCGACGCATACTCGCGCAAATACTCCATCATGATCGCAGTTGTTATATTTACCATTGGCTCTGCTCTACAAACTGCCTCTGTCAATTACACCATGCTCGTCATCGCACGGTTGATTGGTGGCATCGGCATTGGCATGCTGAGTATGGTTGTCCCACTATACATCTCCGAAATATCGCCTAAAGCACTACGCGGGACCCTACTTTGTCTAGAGGAACTGAGCATTGTTACAGGCATTGTAATTTCATTTTGGATTACATACGGCACACAATACATCAAGGGCCACTGGTCATGGCAACTGCCATTCCTCATCCAGATTTTCCCGGGTCTTTTGCTGGGTTTTGGTGCTATTCTTCTGCCATTTTCGCCGCGCTGGCTTGTTTCTCAAGATCGTGAGGAGGAAGCGTTGAATACATTGGCCAAGTTGCGTACCTTACCTACCACCGACGGCCGCGTTCAGCGTGAGTGGCTTGAAATTATCGCTGAGAGCAAGTTCCAGAAGAGTATTTTGGCAGAGCGCCATCCGAATTTGGTCAATGATACTGGTGTATCTAAGCTAAAACTCGAATTTTCTGCTTGGGTTGACTGCTGCCGCCCTGGCTGCTGGAGGCGAACACATATTGGTGTCGTAATCATGTTCTTCCAACAGGTAGTGCGGTTCTGTCTCACTGATAAGCCCAAAAGCTAACGGGATATAGTTTGTCGGTATCAATGCTCTAATTTACTATTCCCCCACGTTATTTGGGTAAGCAATTACCGCATCGCATCTCAAAGTTACATATGCTAATCCGTGTCAGCACCATGGGTCTTAAACATAATATGCAATTGATCATGTCCGGCGTGCTCAACGTAACCCAGCTTGTCGGTGTCGTGAGCAGTTTGTGGACTCTTGATAGATTCGGACGCCGCAAGCTACTTATGATTGGAAGCGTCTTCATGACCATCTCCCACGTTATAATTGCCGCTCTGGTTGGGCAGTTCTCCAATAACTGGCCGGCGCACACTACCGAGGGCTGGACCAGTGTCGCATTTTTACTCGTCTACATGCTCGCTTTTGGAGCCAGTTGGGGTCCTGTTCCTTGGGCTATGCCATCGGAAATCTTCCCGTCATCTCTTCGTGCCAAGGGCGTTGCTATTTCGACGTGCTCAAGTAAGTCTTCCCGATTTTGCTTTCTGTGATTGGAACTAACGCTTGAGATTTGCAGACTGGATTAACAACTTCATTGTCGTATGTTACAAACGCCGACTCGAATTTCTCAACCGCGTACTAATCCGATTTTTAGGGCCTAATTACACCTCCACTAGTTCAAAATACCGGACATGGCGCATACATTTTCTTTGCTGTCTTCTGCTTTCTTTCACTGTTGTGGACCTATTTCTTTGTCCCCGAAACAACAGGGAAAACGCTTGAACAGATGGACGAAGTGTTTAACGACTACCGAAGTGCTGAAGAGGCGCAACGCAAGACGGCCATACTGAATGACGCAATTGGCCTTCGCATTAGCGAGTCTGCGTAAACTATTGAGAAAGACATGTGTACAAGTCGCATAAAGATTAGTCTGTGATATCTGGAATGAATGAATGAATTATTCAGAATTTTCAAGTGCGAAGGTATTCTCAACACGTCGCCTGTCTTGTATCGTAGCTACCCTGCGCCGGGAATGCTACCCGTGAATGGCGTTCTTGCTTCTCCACAGACCGTCAGACCAAACGATCCAATGCCGGCAGGCAATATCACAACCCTGCTAGACAAGTGCTGCAATATTGCATGGTATTCTGCAATGCTCTCTCTGAGAGTGTGTGAATAGTGATCAGCTCGTATTCTTCAGCAGATAGCCAGGCCCCCAAGCCTCATAAGCAGGCTTCTCCACTGGACAAAGTATAATGCTGACATGAATAACATCCTCGGCCGTTACCCTTTTGATAGACTGGAATACGTGTGCGAGGGGCGCCTGGCTTTGGTAACGTAACATAAGTCGCACTATGCCCAATGGAGGGATATTTCAACCCTCCTAACTCAGTCTTTGTAACGGTATTTCTTTGGCGACTTTGACATTTTATGTTTTGTTTCAAACATAGCTGAAAAGGCTCTTATACGGAAAATGAAGTTCCTCAATCAACTGCTGATTACCCTGACTGCGCTGTCTGCCTCCGTCAAAGGCGCTGGGGAGCAGGATGCAGTCAAGGGCGTCAGAGATCTGGCTGACCGATGGCTACACGGCCATAGTGATTCGTTCCTTTTCGAACTAACCGAAGAGCACGAGAATTGGTCACGTTGGAACACACCGGGGAATGATAATTATACCATCAACGCTAATGGCGGAAAGATTCATATTCGAGGAACCACGCTGAGTGCGCTTGCTTACGGGTAAGCATACCATGCTTGCGAAAGGGAGCTTATAATTAGCTGATACTCTATCGTGGTAGCCTCCGACGGTATGCGAATGAAGAACTGCATTTTGACGATTACTGGTTCATCGAAAGCGCCGCCGAGATTCCTGCCACGCTGCCTCTTCCAGAGTCGCCAAGCTCTGGAGCAAGCATTGTGCCATGGCGCTATAACCTCAATACTGGTAAATGATGCAGCCCAATGCAAAATGCAAACTTTATTTACCCATTTTATAGTTACGTTCTCGTACTCCTTGGTTTGGTATACCTGGGCCGACTGGGAGCGACTCCTCGACTGGGCAGCCCTCCACGGCGTCAACATCCAACTCGCCTGGGTCGGATACGAGAAAATCTATCTCGAGGCTTTTCGCGACCTCGGCCTCACAGATGATGAAATCCTTCCATTCTTCAGCGGTGCCGCCTTTCAAGCTTGGAATCGCTTTGGCAACATCAAGGGGGTTTGGGGCGGCCAAGACCAGCTGCCTCTGGCGTGGATCGAGCAACAAGCCGCGTTGCAGCAGCGTATTGTCGCGCGTATGGTTGAGTTAGGCATCACACCTGTTTTGCCAGCGTTTCCTGGCTTTGTGCCAGAGGCATTTAAGCGTATTCGACCGGATGCTATGCTTGAGAGGGCCGCGCAATGGGGTGGTTTTCCGGATGAAAACTCACGTACTCTGTTTCTGAATCCTCTAGATGAAACTTACGCGCACCTACAACAGTTATTCATCCAGAAGCAAATCGAGGCGTTTGGAAACGTCACGAATATTTATACGCTTGATCAGTTCAATGAAATTAACCCTGTATCCGGAGAGACGGACTATCTGAGGAATGTGTCGGTAAATACTTATGCTGGACTAGAGAGTGCGAATCCGGCTGCTATTTGGCTCATGCAGGGCTGGCTGTTTCTTCAAGGTGCCGCTTTCTGGACCCAGGAAAGAGTCGAAGCATACCTTGGTGGACCGGACGGTAAAGAAAGCATGCTTTTGCTGGACTTGTTTAGCGAGGCGCTGCCGCTTTGGGAACAGACAAAAGGATACTACGGCCGGCCGTGGATTTGGTGCCAGGTTCACGACTATGGTGGTGTCCAGTCACTGTATGGGCGAGTTACCAACGTCACTGAAGGGCCTGTCCGTGCAAGGGCAGAGTCAGAGTCCATGTCTGGCGTTGGGCTTGGGATGGAGGCTTACGAAGGCAATGAGATTGCTTACGTGGTTCTTCTCGACCAGGCCTGGGGTAACTCGCCAATCAACACTACTGCCTACTTTAGTGAGTGGACGACAAACAGATATGCAGGGAAAGTGGTTGTCCCAAAAAGTCTGTACAAGGCGTGGCAGCTCCTTCGAGAACACGCGTACGACGTCAAGACAAACGAAGTTCCCAATGTTGGTCTTAGTATATATCAGCTCGTGCCAGCATTGAATGGCCTTGTCAACCGCACCGGCATCTTCCCGGCACCGACCAAGCTGCCATATGACCCTGCAATTATGCAGTATATATGGAAGCTGTTTCATAATGCAGTCACGGAGCAGCCGTCTCTTTACGAGAATGCAGCGTTCCACCTTGACTTTGTCGACGTGACGCGCCAGGTTATGGGCAACGCCTACATTGGCTATTATGTGACGCTTGTCTCAGCTTTCAACAGCAGCAGTGGCGGCAATGCCACTCAAGTGTCGAAAGCTGGTAAAAAGATGTTAAGTTTGCTAAACGACATTGACGCCGTGCTTTCGACGGATCAGCATTTCACCCTTGGCAAGTGGCTCGACGCCGCCAAGGAATGGGGAAGCCTCACCAATGCAAGTGATGCAATGGCCTTCTTTGCTAGGAATCAGGTAACTATTTGGGGCGTTGGTGCTACTGAAGGACTGAATGACTATGCAGCCAAGGCATGGTCTGGCCTTACCAGGTCTTATTACGGGAAGAGGTGGCGGGTGTTTGTGGATGCACTGGTTGATGCGGCCGAGGCAGATGTGCCGCTAGATGAAGAAACACTTAGAATCGAAATTCGGAAGTTTGAGAGCATGTGGCAGAGCAGGGGCTATGATAATGGAAGCTGTGGTGGCACGCCAAAGTTGCACGAGACTATAGACGTTTTGGCGAAGAAGTGGCCAGATGTCTTTGCGTCATAGTTAATAGCGCGTGTTAGTAGCGGCGATGAGGGGAAAATCAAGTATTGTTAACGTGCTCACTGAAGCTATTGAAATCTATGCTTGTCGTAAAACTATGCGAATAAAAATGTATGCAAGGTAACCCTCCGTCCAGTCTATAGTTTAACCCGCAGCGCACAAGTCGTGACTGCGCCAACATCGCAAGCAAAACACTGCGAAAAAGATAAAGAGAAAAAGAAAAGAAGTAGCTCCGAAATCATCGCCCAATGTACATCAACTCAAGCTGCCGCAAAGGCGGGAACGTAAAGAACGTGATGCCAAAGCCAACCCACATGCCCAGATCTGCGCCGGCAGCCAGCTCCGAAATAGGGCCAACATACCACGCCTGCGACATGCTGAGCACAGCGCCCATCCAGGAAAGCAAGAAGCTAATGAGCGCGGCCCAGCCAATGGGGAGATATGACTTGTCTTCCCAGCGGGACCAGTCGTAGCCCTTTTTGCGGCGGAAGATGAGCTGTTCCTGCAGACAGATGCAAGCCATGAACTCGATCCAGTAGCCCATGAGCGAGACAAAGTTGGAGTAAATGTCAAACAAGTTCTGACGGCCAGCCAGTCCCAAGATGAGCTGGATCAGTACCAGTACAGAGGACCACACCCAACGAGGTACGGCCTTGCCGTAGCGACCCATGGTCTGGCAGCCCAAGGCAGCCGAGTATGTGCCCGGCACACTGTTGGCACAAACACCGAGGGCGACAATGACAGAGCATACCTTGCCAAAGCCCTTAAGAGGGCCGTAAGCAGCAACAATGAGAGCGCCGGTGCTAATCTCATTCGCCTCTGCCCATGACGGCTGGTTCGCGATGCCAGTCGCGAGACCAATGGCAACGAGGTAGACGAAGCAAAACGCCGTCCATAGGCCGGCAAGCGTGAGAAAGAAGATTTTACGGCGAGACGTGTTTTCGGGGTAGTAGACGTAAAAGTCGGCGGCGGCGGCAGACCACGAGTTGGGGACGTAGGAGCAGATGGAGAAGAATGTGAGACGGGCGGCGTTGAGGGTGGTGCCGGAGACGGTGGAGGGAGCGGAGGAGTCAAAGTACGGGCCGGCGGTACCGATCAGAACGAAGATGGCGATTACTTGTGGTAGCCAGGCGAATCTGTTGGCGTAGAGGATGGCATTGTTAGCATTTACGTGAGAGAAAAACGGCGCCTAGGTCCGATAAGGTTTCGCCTTCGCAGCTGTGTGGTTATGGTGGTGTCCAGGATTTAGAGTTTTGGGTAGTGCAGGCTTGGCTTCGGCACGTTGCGGGTGTAGTAGTACACTTACCGTTCGTATTTCTGAAAGATGGACATGCCAAAGACTGCAATGACCCAGCATATCACGGAAACGACAATGACGCCGACGACAACACTCATGCCGCCGCCGCTGACCGCGGAAAGGACTTGGCCGCCGATGATAGCATCGATGGTGCAGTAGCCGATCATGAGAATAATGTTGAGCGCACAGGGAATTTTGGACGGCCAATAGCCCATAAAGTAGCGGCAGACGACCTAATGATTTTGTTAATATTGGACATGCGCCATGTCGAGTTGTAAAGACACTTACCATGGTCCGGTTGCCGCTCTGAGGACCCCAGGTAGCCATGTAGGCTGTAGACCAAGAACCCAAAAACGAACCAAGGACGGCGCAGATTACTGAGTCAATGAAACCCAAGTTTAGAAGCATAGGTCCCAGCAGGCCAACGCCGAGGTTGTTGAGGGAGATGTTTGCGCTCAGCCATAGTAGAAAGACTTGCAGGTCCTGCGCAAGAGAAGCCGGCTGTCGCTCGTCAGGTTCAACACGCTTGATGCCACGGGCTTCGAAGCCAGCGAGGCCCTCGATCCGGGCATTTAGACGGCGCAGGGCTGAAGGAACAGGCAGCTCGGGATCCGGGACGACGGAGCGGTTGTCGTCGGAGGTGGGCGACGATGACAGGGCCTTTTCGGCGAGGTCATCTCCGTTGTGCTGGGAGCGAATCTCGCCCATGGTTCCCCTTGTACAGTATGTATATCGTTTCAATGCAACGGCGTCTGTTATCCGATCAGGGTTCTCGAGACGCCGGGTTGCAGGCGAAACGGGACAATCACAATCACAGACGTCTGGGGGAAATTAGACTGTGTGTGCCGCGAGCGCGGGAAAGAGGGGGTTCAGGATGTATGATTCGGGTGTGAGACACTTGTGTGCAGCAGGCTAATGTCGGGGAACTTGAGATGATGGCGACAACCTGCAGGTTTGGTCTAGAGAGTGTGGCGAGAGTGAGACATGAGCGAGGGAGGGGAGGCGGGCATCGGAGCGTGACAGGACGAGATTGCATGTAGAAGAGGGATTATCAGAAAGGAGAAACAAAAATAGAATTATAATTACAAGATTTCTTTCTACCGAGTATATCTATTGGGGAATCAATGAGCCCATCGGGCAATAAATAAAAGCGGTACTGCGGGAGGCCTGTTCCAAACATGGACTCTCCTCCGTTCTTCTCCGCCGTGGGTGCTCTATTATTAAGCGGCCTTCTCCCTCTTTTTGGCGACAGATTTATTAGATGGGCGACTTTACGACTCGTAAAAGACCAATCAATAATATGCAGAGGCCATCTTCCAGAGCCCGTGCGGTGAGTCCCAGTCATCCCCGCTGCCCTTTCAAGATGGTGGTGGTGGTGTCAGGAGTCCAAAACAGGGGTATTGAGAGGTTTGGGTGGAGGAGGATGGCAAAATAGGTATTGGATCTGCTGGGTCTAGGGTCCACTGACACGTTTTATTGGAGCGTTATTAGGCTGACTGGTCTGCTTGGAAGAGTAGTTTTGTATTTTGCTTCCTATTTCGTAGTCAAAGGCAGAGAGTCTTTACATTTGTACAATGAAAGAGAATCGGCTCTCTGTCTACGAATGGTATATCCAGCTTGGTCATCATGGAAGCCTCTTTCCATTACGACATCACCGCTCATCTCCCTTCTACCATAACCCATTCTCCAGAGTCGCCTTACGCCAGTCCACATTCATTTATTCTGGGACGATCTTAAACTGGTGCCCAGCGGCGTCCTGCGCTGACAGGGTACGGCGGACAAGTGGCTTCTGTGTTGACTTGTAACCTACCATCCAATGTGGATCACTCATGATGCTAGCTTCTTCAAATGCTTCTTCCCCCCCTTTTCTTAAATTTCTTTCGCTATTCTACGAGTAGAGAATGCTCCGTAGGTACCGAGGCCAAGGCTGTCATTGACGTGCCGCACCATTCATTTAGCTTCTTCTTAGCCATGTAGCAGTGCCTCGTGGTCTGCGACGTGTCGGGATTCCAGAAGGAATCTAGCTTCCGCGAGTACTTTGCGCGGCGTTGTATCTCCAACATGAGTCGCTAATTGGTCCTGAGACCGTAGTTGCAGGCTTCATTGGCTTTCTACCAGCGCCTGCAAGCAAGTACATACGTCAGCCAGCGTCTTTGCCAACATTTGGAATGTAAAAATTGTAAAAGTTCCACGTGCAGGTCTATTCCAAAATTCAACGCACATTGACCACCAAATGGTCTCTTACGACGTACACGAGTATCCAATATGGGACGGAGCCAGGGCCTACCGTTCGCGAGGGCATGCAAGTCGCCACAACCCCGGCAAGCCTCATCAATTCCTACAGCCGTATGCAGTAAGCACATATACTTCGCGTCGACAGTTATTACCGAGGCTCCAGTGGCTTTGATTACCCAGCTACGTCGTAAGCTAGCTTGCCATATCCCTGTACCAAGCACCAGGCGCCAAAAAGCCCAATAAGAAGATAGTAAATACTGTTCTATCCTAAAGCAGAGACTGACGCGCATGGGATCGAGAGACCGTTATGCATCGTGAGATCAAACAACCTGCGAAACCTGCCTCGTTTCAAAGTCACCTCCGCTGCCATATTGTGTCGCCTTTTCGACCTGCGGTTCGGCATTGCTGGATCCGGTGGCGTCGAGATTTTCGGGCCCCCCCCCCCCCCCCCCCCCCCCCATCCGCGTTGCAGCGACCTGCGCTCCGAAAGCGTCGGGCGGCACGACTGCAACCTCCCCCGCCGCAGGTGCCGACCTTCGGCCACCAAAAGCTGGCTGCAGAAAAAAATAAGGCGAATTTGCAACATCACCCGCCCATCATAAACCACCACAACCACCACCACCACCATCATCGTCACTGCCGCCTCATGCAACAATCACTACGGCGTCTCGACTCGCCGACTCACGGTCCCTGAAGCGTCTTCCACGACGCACCGTCCCGCGAGGCTTCCTTCGGCGTCAACCTGATCCCAACGTCGAAGTCCTCGGAGACGGTGTACCGACTTCTTTTTCCTTGCTCGCACGACTGTCGACGTCGACTTCGACTAAACGGCCACTCAATAAGCTTATAAAAACAACTACGTATCGCCGTATCCGGAAGCGCATGCTCTGGGGATGTCGCACGAGCAACACTCGCAATCCTCGCGGCCGTCCGAGCCTCAAGCACATGCGCATTCTCCATATACCATGACGACTTCGCCGTTGCCGGACCAGCCCCTAGGGCAGATTACACCTCTGCAGAAATGGGCAGCCCGCGCCTCGGAATCCCAGTTCAACGCCATTGCCGGTGCGATAGGTGGCTTTACCTCGGGCGTTGTGACGTGCCCGCTCGACGTCATCAAGACGAAGCTGCAAGCCCAGGGCCGTCATTCGCTGCTGGACGGGGGCCGTCATGCTGGTCATCCCAGACTGTACAACGGCCTTGTTGGGACTGGTAGCATGATATGGCGAGAAGAAGGCATCAGAGGCTTGTACAGAGGCCTCGGTCCGATAGTCCTGGGCTATCTGCCGACCTGGGCTGTGTGGTTTACCGTCTACAACAAGACCAAGGTCTACCTAGCCGAATATCACCGTAAGTTGATTTAGAGGGACAATAATGACAGCATCAATAACGACAACATGGCTGACTTTTGTCCATTCCAGAAAATCCTCATGTAATTAGCTTCTGGTCATCCATTGTCGCCGGCGCCAGTAGCACAATCGCGACGAATCCCATTTGGGTCATCAAGACCCGGCTCATGTCACAGAGCAACCCTCTATCCGGCCGAAACCATTCCTCCCACTTCCCCAAGACGGGTAACACACCAACCGCTCGTCCTACATTACACGCGCCTTGGCACTACCGCTCCACCGTTGATGCTGCCCGTAAGATGTACTCGTCAGAGGGTTTGTCGTCGTTTTACTCTGGACTGACGCCCGCTCTGTTGGGTCTCACGCACGTTGCCGTCCAGTTTCCCACATATGAATACTTGAAAAAGAGGTTTACAGGACAAGGCATGGGAGAAGCCGGCGACCCCGGCGAGCAATCCCACTGGGCCGGCATCCTGTCTGCGTCGATTCTCTCCAAAATTCTGGCCAGTAGCGCCACCTATCCGCACGAAGTGATTCGCACCCGGCTGCAGACACAGCGCCGACCAGTCGCCGGAGAGCAGTATCTACAGGGCCTGGGGGTGGCAAACCCGAGCTCGGATGGGAACGCCAGAAGCTCAGTCAAGTACCGAGGCATTGTCATGACGTTTCGCACCATTCTTATGGAAGAAGGCTGGAGAGCATTTTACGCCGGATTGGGCACCAACATGATGCGAGCCGTTCCTGCAGCGACAGTCACCATGCTGACGTACGAGCTCGTCATGCGGGAATTCAAGCGCGCCCAGTCAGAAGGCCGGGCTCTGCTCGGAAGGGGGTCGTAAACGAGACGCACATTGTCACGATGACAGCGAAAGGAAAAACCGGGGGCACATAATCTGCCACGGTGTATTCGACATATTTTTACGAAACTGTTCTGATGACGAGAAGCAAGATGGAAAAAGGAAAGAAATGGGTGCTTCTCATATACTCCCTTCACCGCACACTGTCCAAATTTCTCATTTTCGAGCGCACACAGATACATGCACACAGCAGGTATAGATATATATTCTGGGTCCTTTTTTTTTTTAACATTTGGGAAAGGGTAAAAACTTCTATTTTACCACGTCTACGTCATTTTCAGTCTACTTTTTTTTTTTTTATGTCCTTTGGTTCACGTCGCAAGCTGTGCGGCGCGGGAATCACTCACTGGGTTGTGGGAGAAAAGGTTGGCGGAAGAGAGTCCATTGTACTATATGGGGGGAGTGTGAAAATATAGTATGTAGCTCTGTGTATATAAATCATTTTAAGACGTTAACAGTTCGTGGATTGTACGTGTAAATAAGTGAATTGTAAGGGTATCGAATTCTTTCATCATTCCCTCCGCTATGAAAAGTTAGCTGTTATCCAAAATGCCACCTGAGGGAAACCCATACCGATTCACGTCTTGCAGCTCGAATTGACGAGCGGGTATATCTATACAAGTCAGATAGATTCACATAGATGTAAATATGAAAAGAGGACAAGCCTTACACGAAGAGGATGCCAGCCATGGTAAATGCTGCCATGGGTGCCATGAATTTCTGCAGCGGAGGCGTATCAGCGTATGTTTTTTTTTTTTTTTAATTTAAGAGGATAGTGAGGGTCTTTACCTTTATATCCATGCGTCTTATGCGCTGGCGCCTCACGGCAGGCAGGTGCTAGCTGGTGGTGTGATGATGAAAGGGTGAAATTGTTACTTTGACGGGGAAAGTCGGGCGACCCACTATGTAAGTATGTATGTGGTGATATGGACGGCCATATTAAAAAGGTCGAACTAGTATGTGAAGGGTTTATTTATAAACTCAACTATATATTTTACGCTGTGTGATGTATTCTTCACTAAACTTTGAACTTCTTTTTTTAGTCTTTTTTTTTTTTTTAGTCGAGCTTCTTATTTTGGAGATGGATGGTAGAATGTCACAGGATGTCACAACCCAACTCATGACAAACTTGGCCGTACATCGTATGGACATGTTGGCGTTTCGTAGAAGATGCAACGTATTCTGCCTACGAATTGGCCATCTGATTTTTTCCCTCTAGTATTGTAATTGGAATATTGACGCTCTCATCCCTGGTAACGCTCCCTGCCGTCGCTAAACTAGGATGAAAGGGTAGATTAGCGCCAACGTGTTGGTTGCTCAAGCCGGTTTCGGCTGCAGACTCATTGGTGCAAAGTAAGAGCACTTGGACTCTCTCTAATTTCGTTGGGACGATTGTTACGGGTCCCCTTGCAAGGGACAATGCCGGCTACAGAGTCCTCCCGGCCGACATAGTCCTGGAAACAAAAGGGACGGGCGTTGTCTTATCCGTTCCATCAGATAGTCCACACGACTACATTACCATGGTGGATCTTGCAAAAAAAGCTGAATATTACGGCATTGGCAGAAATTGGATCAACTTGGACGTGAGGCCAATCATAAACACACCGTCATACGGCAACTTGTGTGCGTCATTCTTCGTGCAAAAGCTTAAAGTAGCGTCTCCAAAAGATGTCAAGCAGCTTGACGAAGTCAAAGAGCTGGCGTACAAAGAAGGCTTCTATCAAGGAACGCTGTGCGTTGGCGAGTTCTCGGGTGAATCTGTCGAGAACGCCAAGCCAAAAGTGCGGGAAAAGCTGCTCGAGTCTGGCGATGCATTCATGTATGCTGAGCCTGAGAAGAAAGTAATTAGCCGCTCAAGCAATACTTGTATTGTTGCATGGATGGACCAGTGGTATCTTGATTATGGTGAAGAATCTTGGAAACAAACGGCCTTGGGGCTCGTGGATGAAGTGCAGACTTGGGGACAAGAAACAAAAAATGGTTTGCAAGGGGTGCTCAACTGGTTAAACCAGTGGGCTTGCGCACGTTCATTTGGCCTTGGATCCAAGCTGCCATGGGATCCTCGATTTTTAGTCGAAAGCTTGAGCGACTCGACCATCTACATGGCGTATTATACCGTCGCTCATTTCCTGCACCGAGATCTCTTTGGCAAAGAAAGAGGGCAAGGTAATATTGAATCGAGCCAGATGACTGACGAGGTCTGGGATTACATCTTTTGTCGCAGAGACTTGGATGCCACTGTGAATGCATCTGGTCTCTCGCAAAATATTCTTAAAAGCATGCGTCGTGAATTCGAGTACTTTTATGCCCTCGACATGAGGAGTTCAGGAAAGGATTTAATCTCGAATCACCTCACATTCTTTCTCTATATCCATATTGCGCTGTTTCCGCCTGGATACTGGCCCAAGGGCATCCGCACAAATGGCCACCTACTGCTCAATGGCAAAAAGATGAGCAAAAGCACGGGCAACTTTCTCACTCTGAAAGAACTGGTTGCAAAATACGGCAGCGATGCATCTCGCATTGCCATGGCTGACGCCGGCGATGGAATCAATGATGCCAACCTAGAAGAAAATATTGCGGATAATAACGTTTTGCGGCTATACGGCTTGCGCGAGTGGTGTGAGGAAATTGTCCGCGACCAGAATGAGCTGCGGACCGCAAGAAACAGCTTTCAAGACGCGCTCTTTGAGAATGATGTCAACGTGCTGACACGCGAGGCTGTTAACCAATATGCCGAGACAAACTACAAACTTGCCCTCAAGGCAGCATTGTATGGCCTCATCGGAGCTCGCGACTTTTATCGGGAAGCATGCGCCGCGGCTGGCATCAAGATGCAAAAGGATTCGCTGTTGTGGTATATTGAAGTGCAAACACTTCTGTTGGCCGTCATCACGCCTCATTGGTCAGAGTACATCTGGCAAGAAGTACTAAACAAAGAGTCAACGATTCACAATGAGCGGTTTCCAGAAGTGGGAGAGCCTGATGCAGCGTTGTCGGCGCAGCGAGAGTACTTGCGCAACACCACTTCCAATACTCTGTCGGCCAAGGGTCTCCAGCTGAAGAAGAAGGCAAAAGGCAAAGAAGCTCTTTTTGATCCGAAGAAAACTACGCGTCTTTCGATTTACATGACTGATGCATTTCCCGCCTGGTGGGAGAAATGTGTCCGTATTCTGAAAGAAGCGTGGGATCCTACTGCGCAATCAGTGAATGAAAAGGCTTTATAGACCCGTCTCGTGGAGATGGGAGATGCAAAGAAGACGATGCCTTTTGTACAAGGGCTTAAAAAGCGTCTTTTAGCTGGAGAGTCGCCAGAGATTGTTTTGGAGCTCAAGCTGCCGTTTGATGAAATGGAAACGCTGCTGCAGATGGTTCCCACCTTGATTCGCTCGGCTGGCTTGGCAGAGTGTAACGTCTTGATGGTAAGGAACGGAATGGGAGTGAATTTTGCAGATGATAGCAAGCAGCATGTTTCGAGCCCGATTGCAAAGAATGCCGTGCCTGGAGTGCCACCGTTTTTCTTTGAGAATTTTGATGTTTAGTTATAGTACATTAGAGACAGCTTACAAACAGCTGCTTGCGCAAACGAACTGCCCCCTGCTCATCTACTAAATAGGTAGGCTGCTGCACCCACTTCCCCCAGTCCTCTCGCTTGCGCGCATCTCCGAGACCCAGACAGACCCAGTCAAGCTCAGCCCCAGAGCTTGGAGCTCTAGAACCTACCCGAGCACATATTATTATCGTATCGCATCGCCAGCCACCCGCACACCCTGAGAGATATCACCACCCCTTTCCCCGTTCCCTTTCCCTCCCTTCGTCACCTCGTCGCTCTTCTGCCTTTTCTTTGCTTCTCATCGCCTGCATAGCGCTCATTTCATATCGCATTTCAATCGCATCCAACTTCCTCACCACAATGCCCGTCGAACTACGCAAGCGCAAAGTCCCCGCCGCGCCGCCGGCTCCCGCGCCAAAGAAGGCAGCTTCCTCCAAGCCCAAAGGCGCCGGCGTGGCCAAGCGCGCTCCTGCGCCAACAGCCAAAAATGCTGCGACTCCGGCCGCTTCAGCTGGCAAGCTTGCTGTCGGCGACGTGGTGAAGCTGGATGGCTTTGGCGGCGAGGTTCAGACCAACGATGGCGCGACAACATCGCTCAAGAAGCTGGTGGATGAGAGCAAGGCTGGTGTGGTGTTGTTTACCTACCCCAAGGCGTCTACCCCAGGCTGTAAGTTTATTTTATTTACAAAGAAAAAAAAACCTAAATCATGATTGGAGCATGGTTTACTCTCCATATACATCTGCTAACTCGTCTCTCTCAGGCACCAACCAAGTATGCCTCTTTCGCGACTCCCACACACCCTTCACCGCTGGCGGTCTCGCCATCTACGGCCTGAGCGCCGACTCACCAAAGGCAAACACTACGTTCAAGGAGAAGCAGAAGCTGCCCTACACGCTGCTGTGCGACCCTGCTGCCACCCTCATTGACGCCATTGGCCTCAAGAAGTCGCCCAAGGGTACACAGCGTGGCGTGTTTGTCATCAACAAGGATGGTAAAGTGCTTGTTGCTGAGGCTGGCGGCCCTGCTGCTACTGTTGATCGCGTCAAGGCATTGGTTGAGGAGCTCAAATAAGAGGCAAAAACGTCACTTCATCGTTGCAACTTGGAAATCGGAATGGATGCGTGGAGTTGACAAGGTAGTTAGGATGTAATGGTACGGTAACGGGAAATGGAAATGGTTTCAAAGGTTCGAAGGAATATGGGGTATACGATGGTCTGTTTTTGTTTTAAACTGTTTTAGTATTAGCATCATATATAAGCGCTCTGTTCTTGACTTGCACAGTTTACCAAGCTTTGTGAGTTTGGTCGTTTAGAAGGCTTTGACGGAACTGGACCGTTACAAAACGGAACCCCAATAGCACCGCCTCGAATACCAACGCAGTAGAATCAACCATCTCTTTCTACACATTAGTCCCTGCGAGACAAGTTAATTCAGGATTGGAGTTGCTGAAGAATAATGCAGAGCCTGCCTTTAGTCGTTTGGCTAAATCGGACATAGGCTGAACATTAAGATGGTTCACCTTGCCTGCTTTCTCCTGGACCACAAGATAAACACCTCGTGATAGTCTATTTTCTATGCAAAAATCTTTGCTAAATAAAGAAAAGCCTCTAAAAGTACCCGGGTATAGCAATAATACCTCTCTAAATACTGTTGTGATATTCGCGATTTTAGTATAGGGTAGCTTGTAATCGGCAGATGCTCGGCTAAATGCCAACCAATCCCGTCGTCTCCATGCCAATTCACGCTTCCACCCACTCGCCACGAAACATCACGGCAACGAGCCAAACCTCCCCTCCAATCACCAAAAACCGTCAAAATGTCGTCCAAGGCGGTATCCAAGGCCGCCGGCGGCGTCATGTCGATTTACAAGGTACGCTTTCTTTCCGATCCACCCGCCGACGACTCACAATTGCAAACGCTGCAAACCACCATCCCATGCTTCCCGACAAAATCACTTGACGGAACAAACACTCATCCAAAGCTAACCAAACCTCGCGCACAGAAACAAACCCTCCAGTCCCAAGGCATCTGGGAAATGTTCCGCCGCGCCATGGCCCTCGACCCGAACCGATCCAGCGGTGTCCCTCTGAACCCCTACTTCCGCAACCCTACGCCCGGCTCCCTCCCGGAAGGCTCCTTCGAGGACCCCGTCACCATCCCCGCGGGCGACATTGCCGGCAACCCATACTGGAAGCGTGACTCGCGTCGTTCATACCCGCGTCTCAGCGTCGTCAACCAGACTGATGTCGTCAGTCTGCTGACCCTTGGCAGCGAGGCTGCGCCCAAGCAGCAGCTCATTGGCGAAGCGGGCGCGAAGCAGCTTGTTGCCGCGCAGGAGGAGGGCAAGACTGGTCTGGCCAAGGCTTTGGCCAAGGCTTCTGCTGCCGACGTTTCCAAGGACGTTTTTGTGAATGGCCTGCCGCCGCTGCCTAGTGGTCAGTCAATGGGCCAGGGCGAGTGGGATGTGTACAAGTATAAGCTGTCCGAGGAGAATTCGTATCCCCAAGGGTGAGTGGACTGGCTCTGCACGGCATGCATTTTTGCCGAGAAAGAATCTTTACTAACGTTGATGTTTAGATACCCCTGCCGATCGTTCCAATAGATGGAGGAAGGAGTTGTATATATGATATGAAACGGGGCGGATTTTAGAACGAGGCTTTTCCTTTGTAACCTTACACTACCAATAAACACTTCTTTGTTCAAAATGAGAATTGGAAACGATTTGTATTATTGTTGTATTGCAATGCCTGCGCTATACCTAACAACGCCGTAGCCCTACCAAAAAACCCGAAACCAAAACACCTGTAAATGCTCGACCCGAACAAACTCCATCACTGAATCATCTTGGTAACAACTTTGGCCTTGGCCTGTGCTCTCTTCAGTCTATCATCAAAGTCCTGTACAGCCTCATCCGAGTTCGCCGTAGACAGCGTCTCAGGCTCTACAAGCGCGTACACCATATTGATATTCTTTTCCAGCCGAGCATTATTCGGCAGCGGCGGTAGACTGCACGGTTTCTTTTCCGAAGCAGCACCCGAGGTAGATGTTTCTTGCTGCTGGTTGTCCTTGGGTAGGCGGTTCGCCCATACAACAGCTTGGCTAGCTAAGCGGCCGCTCTCAAGGAACTTGTCAAAGCCAGTGCTCATGCCGAACTGGCGGCCTTCTATGCGGCCGGCCATTTCTCCGTCTTCGAGGCCCTGTTGGTAGCCTTCTCGGTAGAAGCGGTCTTCTAGGGTGAATACGTCGTCGAAAGGATCGGTTTCTGGAGCCATGGTGGTTGTGATGGGTGAGAATGCGGTTTTGTGAGAGGCGGGCTGTATGAGATGTGCTAAAGAATTTTGAGGCACCACCCCGCCATTGTAGTCGTAGTTTGCTGGTGGCGGGGCGGAAGCACAAAGCTGAGATATAAGATAGATTTAGCACAGAGTATACACTATTAATTTTTTAATCATATTTAAATAAATAAAAGAATTTCACCAATACAGTATTTAACCAATAACCCTGTAAAAGCTTTGGCCTCAATTCATGGCGTACAACTTATACGCAGCCCAGCTGTCTCTATTAGTATTGTCTCCCAGCTCCGTCAGATAGAGTCGCGTGTAGCCCCACATGACCGACGTCGCTGACTACCTTACCTACCTACCAAACCACCATACCGCAGCTTCACTTTTCGGCTTCAACCTCCAGCCAAACCCCGAGCGCAACCACCATCCCGCTCCGCACCACGGGGCTCAATTCCGCCGTATCGGCTCTACAACGTTATACCGTCTCGATACTTATATACTTGCGCATCCGCACCTCGTACGGAAGCGTCAAACCAACACAGCGCACATTGATTGCCATACTGTACCTCACCACCACCATCGCTACCGCTACCTAAAACTCTCGCAAATCCTCGCCCCGTGCCCAAAATGGATATCCGCCTCCTCCGCAACGCAGACCTGCCGCTCATCCAGCACGCCAACCTGGAGAACCTGCCAGAAAACTACTTCCTCAAGTACTACCTGTACCACGCCCTATCATGGCCACAGCTCAGCTTCGTCGCCGTCGACGTCTCGCGGCCGAGCAAAGGACCCTACGACTACCCCAAGATTGTGGGCTACGTACTCGCCAAGATGGAGGAGGAGCCAACAGATGGTATCCCGCATGGACACATTACCAGTCTGAGCGTTATGCGAACGCATAGACGGCTGGGAATTGCCGAAAAGTTGATGCGACAGAGCCGTAAGTGTTTTTTCCCCTCTGAGAAGTAGAAGACAAAAAAAAAAAAAGGGAAACAGCCGCTAAACATGTACATTTATAGAACTCGCCATGGTCGAAACCTTTCAGGCAAAATACGTCTCCCTCCACGTCCGCGTCTCCAACAAGGCTGCGCTACACCTGTACAAGACAACACTAGGCTTCTCGGTGGAAAAGCCCGAAGCAAAATACTACGCCGACGGAGAGGACGCGCTATGCATGCGTCTCGATCTCAGCTCTATTCAGAGCCAGGTGGACCAATTTGCTCCCGAGGGCATCAATGACGACGACAGTGGCAAGAAGGACAAGAAGACGGCCGCAAAGACGAATGGCACCAATGGCGCAAAGACGGATGAGCAGCCGCTGGACGAGGGCGAGCCTGTGGGTGATGTTGGGCGGGATCCGGAGGCGGATAAGGCGCCCAAGATGAAGGTTGCTGTTGGACGCAGCAAGGAGGAGAGTTAAATAAAGGGGGTGGGATTTCGGTGTTGTTGGGTTTGTAAATTTGTGGATAGACAAAAGAATGGTTTCAAGATAAATCATGTGCTCATATATTTCGTGATTCCGCCAAAGACTATGGCTCACAGATGCTCGACAATTTCTGGTTGTCTTGTACAAATATTCTGTTTTCCAATTTCGGTTCCCTTTTGAGGGCTACTTCGTTAACCCAGTCGTACCTGGTTTGCCGGAAACATGCCCGACTTGCCGTTATACGAGCCAAACCACCAATCATCATTACTCTGTTCAATATCCAAGATCCTCGCACCCATGGAAAACGTCAACTCTGAACAAGGTACATGTCAGCACTTATTCTCTAGATAATCCTCTTGATTGAACTTACCATCCTCTTCCACGCCGTTAAAGTCAAACAGCGCCGTAGCCGTGTTTGCGGTACCTTCTTCAGAATCCGCGTCCAGCCGCTCCAGCGCCGCAGTCATTAACTTAATGGACTTTTTCAACGCCGCCTTTTGGAGACCCCACGGCATGTTGGCTGCTGCTTCCTGTTGCTGTTTTATTGTCGTTCGTAGCTGATTCGCTGCTACAGCTTTAGCTTCAGCTTGGCTGCCTGGAGGGCCTCGGGGTCCCGGGCCATGCCCATTTTCAGGCCAAGAGCCTGGTGGCCCAAATGGAGGCATTTCGTCAGGCTCGAATTCTATGTTGAAAGAACCTTTCCCGCCAAAGACGCCTTTTCCTTTGAATATATCGCTAGAGGATCCGAAAACGTCACCAGATTTAGATCCGTTTCTTTCTCCCATGTCGCTGCCTCGCATCATCTCGGCCAGTTCATCTGGACCGGTTCCGGCGTCTCGACGGTCATGTCCCTGCCTTCCACGATGTTCATGTTGGCTGCCATGACAGGCATGTCTAGCATTGCCCCAGCCTCTGCCAAATCCACCACCCCGGCCACGCCAGCCGTGCCAAGCATGTCCACGATTTCCAAATCCTCCACGCGAGAAGTCTGGGAAAGGAAGCTGTGCTGGTGGGACCGGAGGGGCAGGCGGCATAGGAGGCATAAGGGCATTGGACGGTGGCAAAGGAGCACAATTGTGATGTCCCCTTCTTTCTTGCTTTCTCACTTTCCTCTCTCCTCTTCTTATATCCCTCTCTGAGTGTCTCAACTCCCTCTTTTGCTGCCTTCTCTCACGCTTCTCAGCCCTCTTTTGCTGACGTCGCAGGCGCTTCGCTTCTCGTCTCGTCTTCTTCTGTTGCCTTTGAATCTGTTTCCACTGGTGCAGCAAGCCCCTGATCTCGGCTTTTAGCGTCTTTTTATCCACAGTGCCGCTGATGGGGAGACTCTTGCTGCTTTTAATGTCTTTGAGGGCCTTATCCACGTCTTCATTTGTGCGAATATGCTCTGGGGTGGCCACCCATTCTTTAAGAATAGAGATAAAGGTCGGCATCTGTTGTTCGCGGACCTCGTCATAGTCGGGAAGCGACTCGAGAGACTCGGTGCTGTCGGTTGAAGCGCTGGAGACGGAAGATGCTGAGAGAGATCTTTCTCGGCCTTTGCCTTTAGAGTCTACCTTTTGGCGATTCCTGCCCCTTTCTGGCACGAGGGGTGGCACTGTCGGCGTAGCCTCTCTATTTTGCGCTGAAGAAGACGACTCTGCGACCGGTACATCATGGGGAGAAGTGGCCATTCTAATGCCGTTACTGTCCATAATGAGCGATCCGACGCGCAAACCGTTGTTATCAGCAATAAAAGTATTTCCACATCGTACCCCTTCATTATCGACCTGAAGCTGCATGTTGGATAACCAATCTCTCCAGCTGGAAGGCGGAGCGTTGGCAGGAGGCGGGTTGGACGGCACATCTCGAGCTGCATCGGCAGGAAAAGCGCCCGGAATAGATTGTTGGCCCGGCGCAAGACGAATCTCCATGCTGCGAGGGCCAAAGAATCCACTGTTCCATTGTTGAATGGTGGCTTCGGCGTTTGCTCGCTGTATAGCAGCTGTCTGGGGATCCGGTGCAGCCTGACGCAGTTGGTCTCGTTGTGCTTCAGCCTGCGAGCGGGCAGTTGCGCTGTGTGTTCGCTTGCGCCGCCTTCACTTTCCGTCTCGGCCTGCAGCTTCCTATCAATTATAATTTCATTGCCTCGAGCCATGTGGTCAGGTAGCAGAAAGTTGATAAAGGTGGCCCAGTCCTGCTGGTTGACGTCTCGCTTCTCCCAGTTGCTTTGATAAGGCAGGTCATCAGGCAGAGAATTGGCATCGACGTTTATCGTGTGAATGAGGACATTTTCTGGTACAAACTCAAGAGGCGGGCGCGATTCAAAGTATTCTGCGGCACCGGGTTGGACAATGCCCATAGGCGCAGCGTTTGGGATGTGAGGCGTGTCTGGGGGAGTGTAGATGATGTCGTCGTTGGAAGAGGACATGCGAGAGGCGGCATCTTCACCTTGACTTGGGGCAGAAGCAGAAGCAGGGTTTGAACGGCTTGCTGCTGAGTTGGAGTAAATGTCTGTTTCGGAGTATGGCGGCGGTGCCTCGTCGGGGACGTTGCCTGGCATGCTTGCGGTTCAGTGCCGCTGGGCTGTAGACGTGTCTTGTCTCGTCGTGTTAGTTGATGCTGGCAAAAGGCCTGTATATCCAAATATTGCCCACGACAACAAGTCCGAAGAATTCAGCTTTGATATATCCAAATACGATTGACAGATAAAGGGAAGTTGGACTTGTGAGTCGAAAGCTGGGGGTGTCTTTTCAGGTCCTGGATCGAAGCTGTCAGCCTCGTCGTGGGTGGGGTAACGGGTTCCTTTATGTTGGCCCGCGGCGAAGCAGTCGGAGGCCCGAGGCGTGAGAGCTACAGGGTCCGTGACCCACTGTGCAGCCGTAAGTCTGGGGGATTGTCAAAGACCCCTGGTGATGCTTCAAACGACCAAGTAACAGTTTTCAGGTCGTATTTGGACACAATTATGACTAATAAAATATTTGGTATATTTATTATTTCCATTCTAACCGACTTACAGTTTTCTATAATTTATAACCCCGATACAAGGCAAAAACAAGCGGTTGAAGCTCCACGAAAGCGACGCGCACTGCACAGTCATAGGCCACGTACTCTTCAGCCCTACATTACGTAGGCACACCAGGCTGCAACCCGCAATTCCCACCATCCAACGACACATTACTCTGCTGCAACGTCCATGGCCGTAGCCGAAGCCAGCCGATCTGGTGATCCGACAGGGATCTTCGGGTATGAAACACTACATATGTGTCCCAACTTTCGCAGCAACATCCTTCAACCACGAACCAATACTCTCATTGACCTCCCCAGCAGTCTCACATAAAGCCCAATGTCCCGCGTCCACCATCGCCCTCGTCAAATCCTCAACCCTCTCCTCCAACCTATCCGCGAGCGACGGCGGCAAAGCCGGATCCCTCTTTGCCGCAATAAACAACGCCGGCATCGTCACCTTGTCTTTTCCATTCCTTTTAGGTCAATCTCGCTCTCCCAGTTGAGCTTATCCACGCGATACCAGTTGAGCGGCCCTCGCAGTTGAGGCGCCTCATGTGACATGTACTGCGCTGCATAGTAGGCAACCTCATCCTCTGAGACAAGCTCACTCTGCTTCATCAGAGGCAATTTATCGAGTATGATCCCATTGTCGGCGCTCACGCCATGTTCGCCTGCGGCTGTCTTGCCATCGTACGCAGCGTTGAAAAACTGATGAAGCTTCTCCGACCCTTGAACGTGTGACTCCAGCTCGAAGCCTTTAAACTGCAGCTTATACTTGAAGTTGGTCTGTTTCCCTGCTGCAATATCGTCTTCGAGAGGGACATAGGTATCTTCTGGCTCGGGTATAGGCGTACACACGCTAAACACGGCCTTGACAAGCTGCGGGTAGCGTTGTGCCATGTCCCAAACTATACAGCCGCCCCAGTCGTGTCCACCGATGATGACCTGCTGGCTCTCGCCCATAATCTGCTTGAGCAACTCCTTCATATCTTCTGCGACGCTGGCGTGGGAATATGCTTCCAGTGCCATTGGCGCATCTGTCCTGCCGAACCCTATCATGTCTGGCACAATTACTCGGTATCCTAGGGACATGAGATGGGGGATCTGGTAGCGCCATCCGAAGCCAAGGTCGGGGAATCCGTGCATTAATAGGATTGTGTCCAATGGTTGCCCTTGAGGCTCGCCGAGCATGTAGCCATAGCTCTTGCCGCGGATTTGGGCAGAGGAGTATTGCACTCTTGTATCGTTGGGGATGAGCTTGTCTATTGCCATTTTTGTCATGTATGGGTAGGCAGTACACTAAAAAGGACTCAAACTGCAACTGGGACACATAGCATGCTGATAACAGGGGAAGTGTGCGTTTAAATATTACAAGGCTGCAGGGATACAGACTGGTGAGTACCTACCCAACGTGAAACGGTACCATGACAAATCAAAACACAGTAAGCGGCCAACGGTGCGCAACTACATACAAGTTGCATATCGTTCACGGTCTTAAATGCAACGGCCGAGATATTTCTTGGCATGACTAATACCGTCTCTTATGTAACTTGGCCCATTTCTATTCATCTATATGCAGCCATTATTGTACAATGTCATCCTCCAGGTGAAAATTGGTATCCTCGTCCTTGTAATGATCTGCAATGAGACTCGACAAATGGTCCCGTGAATGTGTGCCCCTGGCAGAATATTAGCAATCGTACAAGCCAACAATATCCATATCGCGTCAACTTACAGGTTCGTAATATATGTATCAATAAACTTGGCCGGCACCATCTCGGTCAACGCCGAGCGAATCTCCACATTGTTCACCATGGCTCCGTCGGCAAAGTTGACAAAGCTCGATGAGCTACCCCATTCTATCAGCGAGTCGTCTGCAAACGGGTTCTCAGGACTAAGCTTGTAAACACCGCCCAACACCATGACTGGGTTTCCGTGTTCCTTGGCTGCGCGTGCAATGGCCGCCGAGCCTGCAACGGCCATGACGCCGCCATTGGCAACAATAGCTTTGGCACCCAGGATAACCTTGTCCACTCTTGACATGTACGCCGTCAGACCTGAGTTCATAATGTTGATGACGGTGATGCCTGAAGCGTCGAGCTTCTTGCGAAAGTTGGCGTGCGGGACCTCTGCGTCTGGCTTGGCTGGTGCCTCCGTGGCGATGAAGACGGTAAACTTCCGTTTTTGAGCTGCGCGCAGAACAAAACGCTCGACGGTGGAAGAGGGACGGTGCACGAGGACGTGGTCGCCCGGGTGGATCTGCACATCCGCAAGGGCTGCAATTTGGTCGTCAACCTGGCTGATTTCGTCCTTGATTTCCTCGATACCGTCAATGACTTCTGATCGTAGCGCATGAATCTGGCTGTAGTTCCATTTTGCCGTCACAGGAGTCGAAGTGCCAGAGCCGCGGAATGGAGACCCTCCGACAGATTCGCCTTCGGTGTCCGGCTCCGCGGATAAGAGGTGGAATAGCGTCTTGGGAAGACCAACAGTGCTGTGCGCCGTGGCAATACCAGCACGCGTTCGCGGCGTCGAGACACCACTGGAGACAAATTCATTACCAGAGTCCTGCCGGGAGATTGGCGCTGGGCTTGCTGGAGTCGCTGGGGGAGGAGCGGGCGCATCGCTTTGTGTCTCGCTGGCGACATCGTTGCGGTCTTCGGCGGCTTCGTCTCGAATCAGTCCGAGGACTCGTCGAACAATGTTGCCAATGGCCAGTTCGTTGGGCTGGGCTTCGATTAGGCGTCGACCAACACGGCAGACGTTGGCTATGAGGGACTCGACATTGTGCCATTTTGAGCGGGCGACGACCTGAAGGAGGATGTGGGCAGTGGCAATCGCGCAAGGCTCGGAGCCTTTGATTTGGCGTCGCTTCAGGAGGCTAAATTGCTTTGGTTAGCATCCATTTATGCCCGATTTTATGTCGTCTGGTTGGCACTCACGCGAGGAGGTGGTCAACCGAGGCTTCGAGTGGTTGGCCCTTGAGGGACTTGAGAAATATTTCCAAGTCAGGCGCAAAGCCTGTTGATGCAGCAGGCATCTTGATTGTAGGGCAAAGGCCTCGTAAGGTTCCGTTCGTATGAGGGGTGTTTGCGACAGTCGCCCACGGTTGCGCCAAGAATTCTGTGCGGCGTTGGACGGCTTCGACTCTGCACTGTCGCCCAAACGAGACTGCTAAAATGCAGTGTCGTTAGCGATTGGACAGAGTAGGTTGGCAGCGGAAGTGCCTGTCGCTAATGAGCCCGCGTGGAGGTGTTGACGCTCAGGTAACGGCGATATCAAGGATTGACGTGGTTTGCTGGCGGTGACTCAAATTTGGCAGAATCACAGGGCCGCTCTGCGGCTCTGGCAGAAAATTGGTGGGGTGTGATCCGATCGGCGGGCGGCCGGTGTACTCGTAGGACAGCCTAGGGTAAACTCGGCGGGCCGTTGTCGGGTGCTTTATATTGGCGAAATAGCTTTAATTCAAGGCGGATGTTGATGGAAATTTAACTTGAAAATGATGCACCTTTCTTAATATTTCTCATGTCAGCTACATAGTAATATGGCACAAGAAACCTCCTTGGACGCGCTCGGGATAGATTCTCTCATGCTTTGAATGAAACCTCGTGTTCCTCTACAGCGGATAGTTCCTCCAAACGCGGCCAAAACGAGCAATTTAGCAGAGATGTCGAATTAAAAAGACCTTCCATCCAATATTAAATCATATAATATCAACACATGCACCCCAATGCAAGATACAAACCCAAAGCCATGCCAACACATCGCTTCACCCTCTTAAATTGGTCGGCTGATACACATGTTCCCCCACTGGTCTTCTGGCCTGCCCGCACCCACGCCACGCTCTGGAGATTGTGACCATCCACTGGGGCCACGCTCTGCCAGCGCGGCTTGCCCCAAACCAGTAAGGCGTTCCGGGCTCTACGTACCATCTACAGTGCACCCGGCATGGCTCGGCCGTCCCCAACGCTGGTACTGCTGATCCTGACGCTCCTCTCATCAAGTCCTCCCGAAACTTGCTTCGGCTCGGCTTTTCCGCTTCGTACCTTCTGCCCTCAACATCCCCCGCGCCAGACTCGACCTTTCGTTGCGCCCGAGGACCATCGAGCCCTCGTTGTCTTCTCTTCCCTTTCCATAGCGTCCGTTTTATTCTATCGCTCGTTGACTTTTATCCATTGAATTGATTGGCACGACCCTGCGCTTCCCTCGGAAACCAAGGCCGGCACCACCCTGTCCAGAGGCATCCGCGCCTCCGCGACACGCCAGCGACCTTTCCCTCTCCCCCTCTCTCCCAACTCGTAGGACGACTCGCAACGCCTCGACGGCCTTTCTGGGCAAAGGAAAATAATAGAAAGCAGGTACACGACCTGCCTGCCTGCCTGTCCTTTGGCCCATGGCCGGGCGCCCCTAACCCACCATGAACTCCCTCAATATCATCACCTCTCGCGTCTCACCTCCCTCCAGCGCATCCCAATCCAGGTCGAGTAGCACTGGCTCCGCAGGGCTTGAACGACACAGTATCGACGAGGCACTCCAAAAGGAACACCGGCAGCGGACCGATGGCGACGGATCGGAGCCGTTCCCCGATGCCTCCCTGGACGCGCCGCCGGCGTACAGCGAAAAGGCCGGACTGAACGAGCATAGTACGCTACTGACGGAGACCAAGGCATCGTCGCAATCCGGCTGGTGTGTTTCGCTTCCACGACGCATAGTATGCAGCATTATTGGCTCCATCCGCTGGGTCTTTGCTACATTGGCCTCGCCCGGCGTCTACCTCATTGCCTGCTTCTACGATGAGCAGGGATACTTTGCCCCCATGACGCAGCTTAAGAAGCTGTTTGGGGTATACCCGGATTCTAGCAGGAAGAACAATGGATATTCGGTAAACCACAGCCACAACGAACCCGTCAACGCTTATTCCTCTGGTTACCAAGGCCTAGCGCCTCCCGCATCGATACGCCCTGGAACTTCTTCATCCATGTCGTCCGAGTCCGACTCTGACCAATCTGTTCAGACGGCAAGCGGCCATGGCCGGTCTAAATCATTACAGCCCTCTGACGAAAATACACCGACACGACGATCAATACGAATCAAGCTCAATAGCGACGATGCTGCTCGACAGCGCAAACACCGCAAGACACAGTCTGCCGTTGCGCGCACCAAGTCTAGCGAGTTTGGCGAAGACATGGCCGCCCATCTCAAATCTCCCACGTCCCCAATTGCCGCCTTGACAAAGTATCCCAAGGCTCCGGCACCCCCGCGACCTCTTATCCCTCGACGACAACCTTCGTACATCAACCTCGATCAACCGCGCCAGGCGCAAAAGACGCTCATTCTGGACCTCGATGAGACATTGATACACAGCATGTCCAAGGGCGGCAGGATAAACAGCGGCCACATGGTGGAAGTTCGCCTCAACACTGCGTCTTTGGGCATTGGTGGTGGCGGAGCCGCTGGCTTGGCCCAACATCCGATTCTTTACTGGGTGAACAAGCGGCCGTACTGCGACGAGTTTTTACGCCGAATCTGCAAGTGGTACAATCTGGTTATTTTTACAGCGTCGGTTCAGGAGTATGCGGATCCAGTCATTGACTGGCTCGAGTCGGAGAGGAAGTTTTTCTCGGCACGCTACTACCGCCAGCACTGCACATATCGACAAGGAGCATATATCAAGGATTTGAGCTCGGTAGAGCCGGATCTGAGCAAAGTGATGATTCTGGACAATAGCCCGCTGAGCTACCTATTCCATGAAGGTGAGCGACGACGGATGACTTGGCTTTAAGAGACGAGCCCAAGATATGGGGAGATTAAAAGCTAACTGTGTTAAAAGACAATGCTATTCCTATCCAAGGCTGGATCAACGACCCGACGGACAATGATCTTATGCATCTGGTCCCTATGCTGGAGGGTCTTCAGTACGTTCACGACGTGCGAGCTCTGCTGGCCTTGCGAGGCGGGGAAGACGGCCAAACGGCAGCATAGGTGAAGAGACTGAGAAAGCAAAGAAAAGCGACGCTTTTTGATTTTACGATGCATGACAGCGTATCACTGTACAAAAAGTACGAGGATTTGCAAGTTTTGAAAGCGTCGAGATGCGGCACAAATCTAGAGACTGTCAACTTGGCCGTTCCTCTGGGCAGTGCCGGCTGTACACAAAGACCGACGGCGTTGATTCTTTGGTTGAGATGTCTCCGAGAGATTAGCTCTCATTATATAACATGCGGGGATGGTTTGTTTATCAAGTCGGTGGAGAGTGGACGGCGGGAGAGGAGGACGAGGGGAGTTTTCTTTTTTCGATTTTGATATTGGGTTTTCTGTCGCTTTTTTTTTTGTTAATTTCGAGCACATAGGCGGGAGCTGGTACAGCGCTACGAGGGGGAAATTTCATTGCGGCGAGGCGTTTTTTCTTCTTTTGACTTTTCAGCCTCTCTTTCGTATTGGTGACTGTGTCGAGTAAGAGTACGAGTATTCGTAGAAAGTCAATTGGAGAAGGCCGGGTTAGCGCAACGGTTGAGGGAACAGGCAATGGCGCAACGACAACTTGACGGGATTCACATGCAAGAAGCATTCCATAAAGGAATTGGCTGAATGGGGCATTTTATCAATTGCATTACTTTTGGCTACTAGCTACGGACATTGCCGAGAGCAGCACGGAACGTAGACAGGGCGGGAAAGAAAGCAAGGAACCGACAGCTGTTGAGCCGCGTCAGCCACAGGGGTCCGCCGAAACATTGACTTCTCCAAGCCGCACCAAATACAGAGGTTAAGCGGTTAGAGGTAGTTGCAGATTTACGTTGGGGATACTCCGTACACACAATGTATGTAATAAAACAGAAAGAAGTGCGCTATGACAATTCCGTAAGCTAATTTAAAAAAAAAAAAAAAAAGAAATTGCGTAAAAAAATGTGATTAACAAATCCCGACGTGCGTAAAATGCGGCAATTGTCGGGTAACAGAAAATCGAATCAAGCTAGTGTGGCTCATGACCTGTGGCGCGACCTTGAATTGGACAAGCGGGGCGAGCGCATAAACGGTACTTGGAAAGGGGGGCGAACCGTACTGGGGCCAAAACTGTCAGAAGTGGTGACATCATGAACCATCACCATAGCTACCGGGGGGCGGCCTGTTACGCGATTTGCATCCCACAGCGTCGTATTCGGGGTTTTTTTACTGCACACTTTTAAATTTTTTTGTCCCCTTTTTACAGGGGATGGCAGATGAGGGCATCTTAAACTGAATATAATGGATTGCTACATGCATTGACGCTGATGGAATTTTGTATTGTATTTTTTCCTTTTCCTTTCCCATCTCGTAGAAAAACAAGGAACAAGCGCAAAGCAGGCTGTTGAGCCCGCACCCCCGCAACAGTGGGCTGTTCTGCTGGGGCCTAGGCCTGGAACGCTCTCCCTCCCCGATGACTACTAGCAATGAGCCAATTCGTGGCGATCGCCTGGCTGTGGCTGTTGCGCTCACAAGAGACCCAAAACGACAGCCGTGGGAACCCACTAGCTGGGGTTGTTGTGGCGCCTTGGCTCCAATGTCGCAGAAAGGGACGGAAGCAAAGGGCGAACGGTTGCAGCGTACGTGGTACCGGAGAATGTGACGGCATAGAGTAGCGACAACAGCTCATGTCTTTGTTGGGTAAAAAGAAGGGCTGCTAAGACGTCACCCTAGGTAGGTACCTCAGGTCTCATCGGAACAAATAAAACTTGGTCGTCTCCCCTCTTTCTAGCCTTCCTTCCCCTTTTCTTCCCTTTTTACATTTCCCCCCGATTTACCATCTTACAAAATACACACACTCTTATAACCCAACAACAGAGTAAACACACACTCACAACCACAGTCATCATGTCTCTGCAGTGTAAGTTTTAATTTCATCATCCCCTTTGCTCGCCGCCTTGAATCTGCGCTCTTCGACAATTACCGTCGCTGCTGCTACTGCTGCTACTGTTTTGTACTCTTTTTTTCCGCCTGGGAGTTACGACACTCACGAATCCGGCCATGCGACTGGGGGCGCGTGAGTGACAGGGAGGAGGAGGAGGAGGAGGAGGAGGAGGGGGTTGACCAAAGCTTAATGACCACGGCTCTACGTCATGGCTGGCGGCTACCCTCTCACCTCTCACCTCTCACCTCTCACCTCCTCCCGCACCAAAAACGCGCTCATCACGATGAGATCGGCATAGTGGATTCCATGGTGAAAAAAACAACTCAGGAATATTAGGCGACAAAATCCGGTGCAGCAAAAACAACCTGCGCGTAGCAGATTTTTTTTTATTTCCTTTTTATTTCCCAAAACAACAAAATCGGCTATGCGAACCAGCGAGGCTTGAAACTCCTACTAACACGCTTACCCGCAATGTAGACCTCCCTTCCGTTAAGCCCTCGGCCATTGCCCTGGGCACCGCCTTCAACCACGGCATCGAAATCGCCGTCATGGGCCCTCTCTTTGGCCAGACCTACCAGCGCGCCAAGCAGGCCAGCACCACCGAGGAGTTTGTCAAGTCCAAGGAGGCCAGCGGCGCTGCCATTGCCTGGGGCACCTCGTTTGTCGGTGCCGCTCTCCAGAGCTACGGTGTCGGTGCTCTCATCAACGCTACTGGCACCCTGAGCTACAAGGGAGCTGCTTACCTTGGTGGTCTCATCTTTGCTGCTACTTCTGCCCCTGCCGTAAGTTTCTTCTTCTATTACTCGTGACCAGATTTTTATATACTTACACACCATCTCAAAATACAGTTCATCGTCCAAGCCATTGCTGAAAAGAGACCCATGGACACTGTCGCCGCCAGCGCCGCGGCCAAGCTCTTCGAGACGGTCGGCTTGTCGCTTGTCCTTACATGGTGGGGAACCCGCACCAACCCCTTTGACTAAATATCGGGCTTGCGTGGAATTGAGGTGATGGGGGCCGTCTGCTCGTCATGAAGTCATATGAGCTTCTGTACGAGAAGACGTTCCTCATTTGTGGGGAATGACGGAGAAGGAAAGTTTAGAATGGGGGGACCTCGTTGAGAAACAGAAAAACGTCCCACCGAATAAAAGACGTTTTGGGTCGTTGGGGTTTCTGTAATTTCTCCCTTTTTTTTTTTTTTCCTGTCTAGCCTCGTTTTTGATATTTGTCTCGTCTTGAAAAAGATGGGGCGATGTTGTAAATGGGCTGCCACCACTCTCGCTTGGAACTTTGCTTCCTTATGTAACTCTAGTCAATAATTGACACATTATAATCAGTTTTTCCCTCTTTCATCACTTGTGCATGCATATTCGCCCTACATCTAACAAGTCATACTTATAATACACAGTATAATCTAAATGTAACAGTAAATTCCCATGTATGTAATGCCATAGATACTTGAACAATTATAACCCAGAAACGCCAACATGCCCAAATGGCCCATTCGCAACAGCATCAAAGCCAGCCAAATCTGGTATACTCTCCCCCAATTGTCATCTTTTTTGCCTTGTAATACAGCCAGATCCCTTCACATTCTACCCTTCCCCTAAGCCTTGGACTCACCCTTGGCCCAGAAACTTTGCTTCACATACTCCTTCTGCATATACTTGGCCAACGAAGCATACGCGTCGCTATACTCGCCCTCATCCTCACCATCCTTATCCGCCTTCTTGGACGCAGCACTGCCAGCCTTTTTAGCATCCTGCTTCTCCATAATCATGACCACACTAGTCGGGCGCTTCGTCTTGGCCGCAGCACCCAGCTCGGCGCGCGACGTGACAAAGATGAAGGGAACGTTGTGGTCCTCGCACAGCACGGGAATGTGCGAGATGACGTCCTGCGGCGAAATGTCGCCTGCGATGATGACGAGGCCGGGGAAGCCAGTGTAGCCGGGTGCCGAGGCGGGGGACTTGCGCAGCGTCTTGACGACTTCTTTGACGCCGCGCTTGAGAGTGTTGTTCTTGGCGGCTGCAGTTTTGACGAATTGTTAGTTTAGTTTTTACATCATTAAAACAAATCATGTGGCCATCATCAAAGCATCGGCCACATTCTAGAGACGGAAAAACATACCCTTGCGAATCGTCTTGTACACCTTCTTCATGCCCTTGTCATCAGCAACAGGCACCGCAAATGGAACGACCGTTCGCTCAAGCGTAAGCTCCGGCGCATCATTGCTGTCCTCCATATCAGAGTCCGAGTCGTCCCCGGCGGGAGAAGCACCCTTGGAGGCAGACTGCTTGGCAGCATCTTCCTGCAACTTCTCCTCCATCGCAGCAGCAAGCTTCTCCTTCTTCTCCTTCTTTTCCTTTTTATCCTTCTTTGACTTGCTCACGCCCGTTTCGTCGCTGCGCTTCTCCTTCTTCTCCTTCTTTTCCTTCTTGTCTGGTCGTTCGGCGGCCATGGCTGCTGCTGCTGCTGCTGCTGTGTATACTGTCGGGATTCTATCTTAAAAAAACCAATTTGTAAAAAGAAAAAAAAACCGCTTGATGTTTCGTAGATTTCGTTCGAAAACTCGTACGGATTGGAATTACTTTCCGCTACGAAAGCAATTGGTTGAATTAGGCGGGCTGGGTAATTTCTTCGCCCGGTATACTTTTCGCTGCTCAGTCTCGAATTTTTTTTTGGCCGCCAGAAACTTTTCCCTCTACAGGCACTTGGCCTTGTCCAAAATTTTCGGAGGCTTGTGCTGCCGCTTCCGACGTGTCACGTGACTTTAACCAGTCGCTGGAGGTGGGATAATCAAGAGGCGGTTCATTGGGTGACGAGACTACGAGTGTAGAACGATATGTAAAAAAGACCACGATTTTTTTTTTTTTTTTTTTTTTTTTAAGTATTTATTAGGCTTTGTAGGAGATTGAACGGCACATTTGCCTGAGATACATCTTGATTGTATTAGTTAGTTGTCAAGGCGCTCAGCGGTATTTGCTAGCGTCACGACAGCCAAAATACCAACTGCAACGTGTCACTCATTCTCGGTATATATTTAATGTAACAAAGTAAAATTGTATACGGAATATTCCGCTAAAGTGGTATTACCACGTCTATCTCTTCTGCCTTTTCTCGCTTCCCCGTATGATGTACAATGCGCCTAAAGCACGCTCCAAATCCTTCCTTTTCTATCGCGTCAAGCAAGTTTACTCGGAGTCGGCAAACTCGGCACGGCCGGCCTTGGAGTTGAGGTACTCGTTGCTAAAGATTAAAGAGTCAGTACTTTTGGTCTCGTTTTGTAGCTTGTGACAAGACTGCAAGCTGGTAACTGCTCGAAATTCGGTTTGGGTACATACCGCTCGGTGGCCCAGTGCATGATGTAGTAGCCAGCAACCATGACGGGGAGCCAGTAGAAGATCTGGGACTTGGTGCGGCGGAAGGTGTTGAAAACGGCGGCATGGCCAACGCCGGCGAGGGGGTTCAGACGGTTGGCGGACATGCCGTAGGTGATGATGCCCTTTTGCTTGGAGCCACCTGCACCATGGTTAGCAGTCTGTATACATTTTCGCCCGTCCATATCAGTTTCGTTTCAACTATAGCATCCGCCTCTTTAATGCCGTCAGAATTATATCCCAATTGGAGTACAATTGATACACAACATTGACCAAGCTCGCTGCAGTACTCCAGCGTCGTCCTCTCAATATGTCGAATCCTCGCAGAATATTACGTACCGAAAGCGCCAAATTCATGGCCAAGCCAGCTGCACAAATAATACAATTAGCAATCTGCATCCTACACATCCATTGCATCGATCGAGCGCCTAGCTGGTCGAGATAGCGGCGCGCCGTTCGTCCCAACGCCACGAGAAAAGCCGCAACACTCGCCATCTCTCCGTCGCCCATCGCGCGAAAAACAGGTCGTCACTTACTTGCCAACCCTCCAGTTGGGCTCGCCGCTGCGCAGAATCTGAGTCGGTCTAATCATTGTGTCTGTGGTTTTATCGTGCCCAGAAAGATGCGTCGCTCGAAATGGTCCTTGGGGGAAGGGTTTCTTGCTCGGATGGGTACGGGACTGACTGCAGTGGTCAGCAAAAAGGACCGAAGTTCTTCCCATCCCGCAGAGCCAGCCGACCGCAACAACGGCGCCATGCCCAAAACAGCCTAGCGCCACAACTCTGGTCCGAAAATGACCCTCACCATTCAGGCAAGCTCTGGGCTTTGCTACACTGCTGCTGCGAACGGACGAACGAAGCCTCCATTTCATCGCGACCGCCGACCATCAAATCGCTGTACACACTGCGCTGCATTTTGCTCTCTCTCCGCAAATAAGGCCGTCACATTGATTCTGCTGCGAGAGTTGCAAAGATGGCGTCTTCAGCGAGGATGCTCAACACCGTGTACCGCATGGCGGTGCCAGCGGCTTTGATTGGCACTGCTGTCAGCCAATCCATCTTTGACGTCAAGGGCGGAACGAGAGCTGTCATCTTTGATAGGATTTCTGGTGTCAAGGAGGAAGTCATCAACGAGGGAACACATTTCCTCATTCCTTGGCTGCAGAAGAGCATCGTCTTTGACGTGCGCACCAAGCCCAGAAACGTCGCGACCACTACCGGAACCAAGGATTTGCAAATGGTTAGCCTGACGCTGCGAGTTCTGCACCGTCCTGTTGTCAAGTCTCTTCCCAAGATTTACCAGGTAAGAGAGCCACTTCCAATTTCATCGTTTTTGTCACAATATCTTAACATGATGCCCAATAGAACCTCGGCGCCGACTACGATGAGCGAGTCCTTCCCTCAATCGGCAACGAAGTCCTCAAGGCCATTGTCGCTCAGTTCGATGCCGCCGAGCTCATCACCCAGCGAGAAGCCGTCTCCCAGCGCATCCGCAGCGATCTGACCCGCCGCGCCGCAGAGTTCAACATTGCCCTCGAGGATGTGTCCATTACCCACATGACCTTTGGACGCGAGTTCACCAAGGCCGTCGAGCAGAAGCAGATTGCCCAACAGGATGCCGAGCGTGCCCGTTTCATTGTCGAGCGCGCCGAGCAGGAGCGCCAGGCCAACGTCATCCGCGCAGAGGGTGAGGCCGAGAGTGCCGAGACGATTAGCAAGGCCATCGCCAAGGCTGGTGACGGCCTGATTCAGATCCGTAAGATTGAGGCTAGCAGGGACATTGCGCAGACTTTGTCGTCGAACCCGAATGTTGCGTACTTGCCCAACAGCAAGAATGGCGGCGGACAGTATCTGCTCTCCGTGGGCCGAACCTAAAGGAATATAAGAAGAGGGGGGAGAGATAAATTTAAGGCTAGGAGAGTGTCTAGAGTGGATGGGAAATCGCCGCTTATAACGTGCCACAAAGCATGTTTCTTGTACCTGTATCATAGCAATTTCAAATACAACAAATGGCTCAGAATATGGAAACCGTGTTCTCGCAATACGTGTGTATTTTACATGTTAATATGGACCCGGAACAAAACTCCTTCCATGCTAGTTAGGTTGGCCACCCCATGCTAAGATTCAATAAAGTCTTCTGTAAGGGTTCCCGACTGATCTTCTGCCGCCGCACTCTTCTCAGCAGGAGCCACGACTTCTCCATTCTCCAGCTTCCAGCCAGCTCGCTTCATATCTCCCCATTTCTTGTCGAGCTTAAACTTGACCAGCTCGCCAGCTGCCCTTGCATCCTCTGCAGAATCGTGACCTAGCATATTTGGTCCTGTCTGCTGCTGAATCTTGCGGTCAAGATGCCACTCCATGAGGCTTTTGAGGCTGTATCGGTATGGCAAGCCTCCTTTATGAGGAAACGCGAGCACCGTGTCTACAAGTGTCGGGTGGACGATGCGCACAGCGTTTAGATCATTCTCGAGTCCGTGGCCGATTAGCGGTGTTGACGGGGAGATTTGGGAAAAGAGCAAATCGCGAGCAACGGCTGGTGATGCGACGACTCTGAGGTTTCTCTTAGGTTTCACCTCGCCGTCTTCGCTGCCACTGGTCTCGCCGCTCTTAGCGGGAACCAACGGGTCGCCGGGCTTCCAGGCAGCGGATTGTGCGAGGTCATCGGGCCAAACGCCGGAGTAGCGCGAGTTCAGATCGAGGACCTCGCCAATCGGCTTGACCAGCACATCAATGATTTCTTCGCCGCTCGGCCACGAGGTAGCAGTAAGTCGGATAAGCTCCATGCCGTGCACGGTATAGCCCATTTCACAATCAAAACACACGGCTCTGTTAGTTGGCGCGTTGGCATTTTCTGGTGTTTCGGCGTAGTTTAGAACAGCGGCAAGTCTTTTGGGATCGCTGGCTTTGAAGACGTGATTGGGGTGCGTGATGCAGCCGGCCGAGTCACCGACTTGTTGACCACAGCAGAGATATCGCTTGACTTTTCTCGTACGATCGCCTGCTGCCTTTTCAGGAAAGTACGCTTTGCCCCAGTGGAAGTTGCACGCGCCGCCAGAAGTGAGCGCGCCATCTTCTTCGCGGCGGCCTGCAAAGACTTGGAAGCGTTGCGTGCATCGGTCGCACTTTTCCCAGCCCTTTGCTGCCGCTACGCCGTCTTGCGCCTTGGCTATTGCTTCATCTGATGGGACTGAGGACTGGTACCCATGTGCAGCGAGCTTGTCGATGGGGGTAAGAATATGATGCAAAAGCTTCACCTGCTGAGTCGTGGATAGCTCCGTGTCAACTTGAGTGGGCTTTCCGTTTTCCATGTCTCCGTGAGGCCTCTTTTTGCCGGATGCTGGCACTTCACCATTTCGTATTTCCACCCATTGCGCAGGACTCATGCGTTTATGCTGGACGATTGCATTCTTCATGATATTGGAGTACACAGAGCCTCTTTCAAGGGCAGTCTTCTCTTCCAGGTCTAGCGCGCGGGTGATGAGCTGCTGATCGGTCAAGAGTAATCGACTCTCGTCCTTGCTAGCGTCCCGCTCAAGTTCGTCATTAAGCCGTTTATATTCGTTGTGCAGCATCTTTAGCAGCTTTAATCTTAATTCATGACTTGCGGGTGAGAATTTTAGTAGACGAGGATTTAAGGATTCTGCCTTTATAGGCCTTTTAGGCGGCGGTTGTTTCGGAGTTTGCGGGCTTGGACTTGGTTTTGGTTTTGATTTCGTTGGAGCGGCTTTGTCTGTTGATGGTGTTTGCTGCTTGGATTGCCGCGATAGAGGGGGCGGGGAGATTGGTCGATTGCTAGTTTGGATAGATTTAGAAGCACCATCTTCTTTATTTGAAGTCTTTGAGGGGTTTGGCGTTGAGGTTTGTGTGTTGGCGCTTGTGCCATCTTGTTCCTTCTTTGTGGCAGATGAGCTGGTGGCCGGTTCGTCATGATTCAAGCGCTGGCGTTTCGGCGACCCAGGCTGTTCCACGGACGCTTTACTCGCGTCTTTTCCTGTGCTTGATTTATCCGTTCTTGCTGTCCCTTGAGATGGAGATGAAGCAGTGCTGGTGTTGGTGTTGTCGTCTCCGTGGCCAAACACGCACATAAATGCTCCGCAGGTTTTGCCTGCCGGGCACGGGATGTGCTTGAGCGAGAGGCTCATGGTGGTTATGTTTGGCAGTCTATGCTCGCTGAATCGCTATAGAGCCTCCATGAGACAACGGAGCAATCTGACACGCATCCAATTATTAGGCAGACAGCGTGCGGCACATTGGATATTGGGTGTTGGCGAGGTTGATAAGATGCGAAGCTGGACAAGCGAGAAGCTGTTTGCATTCCGTCGCAGCTGCGGCGCACGCTGACGGTGTGGTGCAGTACCTGGAAATAGTTAAGTATTCAGCACCAGTATTTGTATACAGAAAAAAAAAAAGAAGCTATGATTCTTGTGCCGTGGCTGAGTTTAGAATAGTGCGACTCTGTGTTGAGGTGTCAACTCCCTTGATAGAAATGTACGAGTAGTGCTGAGGACGTTCAATTGACGCTTGGCACAGCGGGTCATTGTAGCGCTAGCGGCGCGAACGTTGGGCGGCTCCAGCGGCGCGAGGGGACACTATGCTCTGAGAAGCAGGGCCTTTTCCTGTTAAAACAGGTATGATGACCATCTTGACATGAAAAGAAAATTGATTTTCGATATTAGTTTGCTTGAGTTGTTTATACGGTGATGTAAAAAGAAGGTCGTAGAAGGTGTTGAGACACTTGCGCTGAATCATTGTTAGGTTATATAAGGCGTGTCACAGACGGTTATGTTACACCCGTTACTGCTACACTTGAACCTTAGCTCTATATTACCACTCACACTCTCAAACTACGTGAAGATAGAGTGCGGCAACAAAAGGATAAGGATGGCCGTAATAGTAGATTCCATTTTCCAAGAGAATAAATTTACATCATGAACGTGCAGTTCCTCTGTAAAGCCGAAATGCCAAAAAGCCGCCCAGCACAGCAAACGCTGAATAAGTTGCTTCCACACCAATGAATCCAGTTTTGCCCTTTATCGCCGACAGGATCAACGGTGTAATAGCTGTTACAGCATTCAAGATGCTTAAAGTAAGGCCAATACCGATGGCGGAGAAATGACACGGCTCGAGATCGGAAGCGTGAGTTGCAAAGCTCCTGGCCGCGGTAGTTGGGGCAGCATAGTCCTCTTGCGCTGTATCCTCTCCCTCGCCATCTCCTTCTTCACGAAGAGGGATACTCTCTTGTAAAGGAACTCCTTCTGCCTGTTCATCCGCCACAAAACAGCTGAGTAAGTCGCCCCAGAATGAGACTACATAAGCGGCAAACGCAGTTCCGAGGCAAGCCAGCCCAAATACAGGCCCCAGGAAAACGAAAAAGAGCAAGACATGCCCAAGCAGCATTAGAGTAAAGGATCCGAATAAGAATTGAGAAGGCTGAAACCGTGTAAATTCCATCGCAATGCCAACCACTGGTATTAGAATGCCAGATAAAATCGGTACAATTCTGACAGATAATAAAATTAGCAGAGTAGCAGAGGATACGGCAGTATGGCAACATACGATGACACGCTAGCCGAGCGAAAGGTATTATAGCTAAAGTACCATTCATTCAAGAATTCGACGGCCGTGCCTGTAAAAGTATTGACGCAGGCGAAACCAAGTATGCATATAGAAATGAGCTGCCAGTATCGCTTTGGCAGAATTCTCTTTGCAAACGTCAGACTCAGACGTATCGGAGGCTTATTGTCGTCGTCGTCTGGGAAGTGAAGAATGCAATGCACAATTCCCGCGGACATTATGCCAACTGTTATAAACGTAATTATCCATATGGCTAAGTCAACGCCCACAGCTTGAACCAGCCGCTGCGTTATGAGAGAATTGGCCGCGCTTCCTAGGCGTCCGAAGGCGAGGAGCGTAGCAAGGGCAAGGCTCATGCGATAGTTGCTTGGGATATGTTAATAATTGTGAACAAAAACCTGTCAAATACAACAAAGGCTTACCCAAAATCCTCAGCTATGAGATTATAAGTTATTATCGCGAGTCCCCCGCTCCCCGAGCCAAGCAGGAACCGGCCAAATACGAGTAACCATTGTGTTCTTATGCAGACGGCAGTGGTGAAGAGCAGCTGACCAGCCAGAACTGCTAGCCCAACTATCACAATGATACTGGATTGACCAAATTTCTGAATGGCGAGCCCTGTGAAGAATGGCAGGACAACGCCAGGTATGGAGGTGGCAGCATGGGCTGTCGAGAGCAACCGCTGGAAAGCCTTGTTACTCTGGTCAAAGTTATCGCGAAGAGCTGTACCCAGTGATTCGGGACAGTCATACACTAATAGCGATCCGTTAGATCTTCCATAAAAGGGACGGAACAGCCTCATATATACGATCAGGATGATGATGCGGGGAGGCACAGCAAAAGGGCGGACATACTGAAGTTTACGGCCCAGGTGATGGAGCAGGCTGCGGCAAGCAGCAAAAGTCTTCTGAAACTAGACATGCTTGTTATTGGTGAGCCATTTGCTGCGATAGCCGCATTAGATAACGCTTCTTAATGCCGGTGTGTGATGTTGTGTTACGCTCACCGTATATTATCGGCGGCAGACGGGGGGCGGGTGAGCGGGCCGGCCTGCTATTTTATACTGCGTGCATGTGCATGTTGGTACGTTAGTGTTTGTGGCTCTTTTTGTCGCCTAGTAGTAACAGGCAACTTTATGACACTGAAATGCAGTTGTTTCCTAATAAATATGCATATTCGGATTATAACATCTAGCATTTCAGACCATGCGCAGGTACTTGTTACCAGATGCCTTGTATCGGCGCACTGACTGTGTTTAGTATTACATCCGTATTCGTGTTCTGCCATGTGCAGCACCATGTTACCTGCAGGTCAGGGTCTCTGGTAGAGGTGTTTCGGCACTAATTACGTCACATAACGGTAAAGAGTACAATATATTGAATAAACACTAAGGAAAAAAAAAAACAACCCAAATTCAGACCACTCGGCTTCAAATCCTTATCTGATAGCCTAGAAATAATACAGCAGGTTGAGACTCCACTGTGGTGACGCCGTTCCTCACTCGTTGGGACCTCATCGCCCTATAGCCAGGCACCGTGCTTCCAAACATAGCGTGCCTCGGCTCAACGGCCAGAGAGCATGTCTCCCTCCTGAACCTCGCAATATCGTAACTGTCCTCTACAAACCAGACTCCTCTCAGCCCGTGGCTGGATTAACGCATTATACATCGAATATTCCCTACAAATTTATCCTCTAAGAAATCTCGGAGCCCTCTTTCCGCAGGAGCTTTCCGTCAAAACCTCGTCTCTCCGACGCGCGGCACATCCCAACTTTTGCCCCAGCAGCTGTTTAACGAGTGAGCTTCTCGACGCTCAACTCAACCACCTTTTCCCTCACGTACCGTCTCATTTGCCTTGATAATTTACACTGATTGAAAACCGATATATCAATATCCGAGTAATGGATTCGGCTGGCGGCAGCCTCAAGGCAGACCATCTGGTCGTCCTGGTACACGGTGTATGACCCCCTCCCAGCACATGCCGGGCGGATATCCCGGCCCGTTGATTGAATGCAGACCAGTTTTTAAGCGGCTGACCTTTCATCGCTGTATAGCTCTGGGGAAACCCTGAACATATGAAAAATATTGCCAAGTGCCTCCGTCAAGAGTACTCCCGCGATGAGCTGTACCTGCTCCTGGCGAGGCGCAACGTCGGCAGCTTCACTTATGACGGCATTGAGCGAGGCGGCGAACGTGTCTGCGCAGAGATTGAAGAAGAATTGTCAATTATTGAAAGCAAAGGTGGCAAAATCACAAAGCTGAGCATCATTGGTTACTCCCTCGGAGGCCTTGTGTCGAGATACTTGGTCGGCCTGTTGGACGCAAAAGGCATCCTCGATACCGTCGAGTGCATGGTAAGATACTCCCTATTATTCATCGCTGCCACCTTACAAGTAGCTGATTGCTCGGTAGAACTTTTGCACATTTGCATCGCCTCATCTAGGTGTTCGCACGCCCCTCAAAGGATGGCACAACAACATCTGGAACGTCGTCGGCGCCAGATCCCTCTCCATGTCCGGCCGGCAGCTCTTCATCATTGACAAGTTTCGCGATACAGAAAGGCCTTTGCTGTCCGTCATGGCGGACCCGCAGTCCATCTTCATGTCTGGCCTCCGCAAATTTAAGCGCCATACGCTCTACAGCAACATCACAAACGATAGAAGTGCAGTCTACTACACCACCTGCATACAAAAGACCGACCCTTACCGCCAACTAAATTCTATAGCGGCCAACTTTGTCAAAGGCAGGGACAACATAGTCCTTGACCGCTTGAATCCGTTCACGTCCAAGGCGAAAATCAGCAACGGACCTACCTACTCATCCGTCTGGAACGCCTGCGTAGGGTTCCTCAAGAAGCTTCCGTTGTACATCTCGATAGCTATTTTTGTTCCCATTGGTGTAGCCGCATTCCTCGTCAACTCTTGCATACAAAACGTCCGCAGCTCGAATCGCATCAAGCTTCATGAAAAGGGCCAACTGGGCGTCAGCACGGACGAATACCGCCGCTTCCCGCTCCTGATCAAGGAGCTGCGTGGTGAGGTCGAGACTGCATACGAGGTTCTCAACAGCTCCCAGGCGCAAGAGTATCTGGCTACAGAAGATGAAGATGACGATGTCGATATGGATGCTGAGCAACGGAGTTTGCTGGTTCGGGAGCGACGGCTTTCTATTCCGACGCAGCCGACGCTTGCACTGGCACCATGCCAGTTTGAAATGATTCGCTCACTAGACACACTCAACTGGCGCAAGTATCCTGTTTGGATCCATAATGTTCGACATAGTCATGGTGCTATCATTGCGCGCATAGACAAGAAGCGGTACGACGAGGGCTACGTGGTCCTAGCGCACTATGCTGAAGAAGAATTTTTGGCATAAAAGGCCGTAGACTATCTAAACCAATTTTAATGAGTGGGAAGGAGGCGTTCACACACAGGCAGGCAAAAATATAGACTCTTTTGTTGCAGAAGTCTTTCGTTTTGAACGCCACAACAGTAACTTTATCGAACAGGAAAACTTAGCGACACAGTTTATCAAATGTAATCTCAAGGCTTTTCTTTTCTTTCCTTTGCTTTTCCCTTCAACAATACAATAAACGTCAAACAGAAACCACAATTACTGTTCTGCCAATTATTTCTCGGCTTTGCGGATGATTGCAAGCTGAAGCCTGATCTCTTCCCTGTCTGTACGCGCCATGGCCACCATGGAAATCGCTCTGTGGAATCGTCTGCCACCCGAGGTACAGCTTTGGACACTTCGAATCTTTGCCATTTCAGAATATACCAACGGTGCTTCTCTAACCTCATGTACCACCGTGTCAAGATCCTGGCAGGCCATTACCGAGGCTATAATCTTCAGCGAGCTTCGCATAAGACTACAAGATCTGACACGATTCAGTCAGATTATGCGTGGTGCTCGGCAGAAATATGTAAAGCACATTGGGCTGATTATTGACTTGCCGGAGGAACCGCGGCTTGACATTGAAGTTACGCAGGGGACTGAAGAAGAGATAGCCATGTCCCAAATGATGCTCATGGTGTTGCGCGGCCGCCGAACCTACAGTATCCTACCTGCATTACTGGATCAAGCCAACAAAAACGATTTAATATTTACCGACACGCTCCGGAAGTGCAGTGGCATGTGGTCCAGGCTGCATTTGACGTGGTTGAGGAGCTCATTCGGCGAGGCTTACATGCAGATAGGATGCCATCTTCTTCTAGGTGGGGAGCTTGAAGGGGCCGTGGGCTTAATTATAGAACAAAAAAAGAAAGTAAAATATAGCGATGACAGTAAATGAAGAGCGGAGTAGAATACAGGCAAAAGGTGAGTATGAAGAATGACTAGCCGAGAGTCAGAAATTGCTGAAATTACAGAACTTGCAGCAACTACAGCAACTACAGCAACTACAGTACTTATCTAAATTAGTGAGATTAAAGTGACAATAGCATCATGATTTCCCAAGGCTCGCTCCGATACACTTTAGAGATGGTGAAACGTATGCGGCATCCCGTTTTTTCTATGTATAAAGTTGTAGTAAATCGGCTCCTGACTATCGTAGTTCGTACAGCAGACACTCACGTACTCGCTATTAGGCTGTTCCTCTCTATACCCGGCATTTGATTTCACTCAACGTTTATTATGTATCCATTCTTATCTGCCAAAGCTGGAGATAAGGGCGTTGGTTGGAAGGTTCTATCGTCTGATACTAGGCAAGAATCACGTGTGCATGCGACCCCCGGATTCTAGACCCCCGCACCTACGGCCAATCACAGCAGTTGCTGTCTTGGAGGTCACACCACACCAGGCCAGGATAAAATTCGCCTCTGCGACCTCCCGCTCCGCGAGCTCGATTCTCCTCCCCCAGAGGCATTGGACTGGCCCTCCATCCCCCCCAAAAGTCTATCCATACTCTCAATCTCCATCTTCTATTTTCATCGCTTCTCTTCGCAGCTCGTAATCACCTGCAATCACATTGATTCTTTCAGATTTCTCGACGGATCGAACGGCTTCAACGCAGTCGTCCGCCGACCGTGGTCTCGTGCTTCTATGACATTCTTGTCCGTCGGATCCGAGGCGCGCAGCACCACAGGTATCAGCAACTGAATGTTGCTGAAGAACACGCGAGCATCTATAGAGCACTGCAAGCTTGCCCCTTGGGAGCAGATACTGTAGTAGCAATGGTTCTTCAACACTCTACCAACCACACATATTCTCACCCTTTTCCGACCGTCACCCTCGCCTACTTCCTCCGCTACTCCTCCCCCCAGCTCAACCCTCACGCCAACCATGTGCTCAGCACCGACACAATCTCGAGCCATGTCGACCCGGACACGCAGCGACTTCATACCACTCGCATCCACCTAAAGAAGAGCCGTTTGCCGGGAGCCGTCTTTAAGCTGCTGCCCGTCAGCGTCACCGGTGGCGCCAGTGGCGACAAGGCTTCCTATATTCTCGAGACGAGCACTGTCGACATCAAAGAGGGCTGGATGAAGACGGAAAGCCGCAACCTCAACTGGACCGGTGTGCTCTCCGTCATTGAAAAGCAGGATTTCAGTATTCCGGCCGATGCGGCCCGTGCCAACGCCGCCAATATCGAGACTGATGTTACGACATCGGTCATTTTCAAATCAAAACTCGGAGAGAAGCTGCGAGGAAGAATTGGCCAGGCACGAGAGGATGGCTGGTTCTCTGGTGTCATTAGCGGATGGGGAGCTTCGGGCGTGCAGCGCAGCATTGAGACTGTCGCGTCCACCAAAACGATGGCCCAGCTGGGCAAAAGCCGCGATGGCATGAAGCTCGTCCTCGAGCGGATCCGCAATAATGGTGTAATTGGCGTTCTTGAAAGCCTTCGAAGAGAGCGTCAGCACCGGCAGATTGGATTGTAAAACTACGACAAAAGCGTGTACAACATTACGACATGTACACAGTGGGCACCAAAACGACCGAGCTATGCTGCACTCGATTACGGTACTGAGCCGCGGGCTCTTAGGCTTTTTTTTTTATGACGGACTACTTATCCACCCTGTATACTATTTATGTTTTTTTCTAGCATGGCGCTATGTGTTTCTTTTTCTGGAACGGATATTTTTGGCTGAACGACGCGATGGTTCGGAAAGTGGTGGTTGGAGAAAACGTGTATTGTCGCACCACGGAATGTGTGGCATCCCCTCTCTTGTATTGAGCGGAAAGTATCTTGACGAATTCAATGGATATTAACTTTATACTTCAAACTTCCAGTTGGGCTTGAACATGGTGACTGTAAAGGTAATTGTACGGGTTGCAAACATGTCACACAATGTATTGAGCACTGGCGCTCGCAATAGTATCCCATGTACTCCGTATTGATCACGAGGTTAGCGTCTCTGTATTCTGCAAACTGCCAACTCATACCTATGTGACATGTCAAGGCGACACGCTGTAGCCAATAAAGTTACACTTCTGACAATGGAAGTCGCGAGATCATGGCAAGTCGCAAGGAACGTGGGGAAGCCCAACTAAAACCCAAGAGCGGTGGGACATAATGTACGGGTAGCGCGAGGGGCAAATCTAAAGGCCCAGGCCCGCCGTCATTTGTCGCGAAAGCTACATACTACCATTTCGACTCCTTTTCTCCTTGTCTCGTTCTTCTCTTGAGCGGCTGTCTCTTTTTCTTCTTCGCGGACACATAGATAGGCTTGTTACAATGCCGGAGCCTACGTCAGTATTGTTTGTCTGCTTGGGCAATATTTGCCGGTCCACCATGGCAGAGGGCATCTTTCGACACCTGGCGCAAAAGCCGCAGTGGAAGGGCAAGATTGGCACGATAGACTCTTGCGGAACTGGTAAGCTCTGAGTGTCGCACTTTTTTCTTTCTTGGTGAGAGGGACAAGTAGCTAATAGGGAGCAATTTTTTTTCCAGCGGCGTATCATGCGGGCGATCCACCGGACGATCGAACAATGGACACGCTTGAAGACCATGGCATCACCGACTACGACCACTCTGCGCGAAGAGTACGTTCTTTCCCTCCGTCTTGGACATGATTATATAAGGATGATGAGAGTGATTTTGGCTAACGAATTACCCCGCGACTGTAGTTTCGAACAAGCGACTTTGACAAGTTTGACTACATCTTTGCCATGGACCGCTCAAACCTCTCCGACCTGCAACGGCTACAACGAGGGAACCCCGACTCCAAGGCCAAAGTGATGCTGTACGGCGAATTCAGCGGCAAGAACAAGCCAGAGATTGTCAATGATCCGTATTATGGCGGGGTTGATGGCTTCACAAAGGCGTTTGAGCAGTGCTCGCGCTTTGCGGAGAACTTTCTGAACGAGGTTGTTGGAGGGGCGGGGAAGCAGTAGTAAGACTGACTAGAGAAGATACCCAGTTGTTTGGCTCTTTTTTTTTTTTTTTTCGTTATCATGTAGATGAGGGATAGATTATTATATAGATAGTGTTTAATGGACGGAATAGACATGTACGAAGACGTTGACGATGGACATGATGTTGGTTACACGGAATCTGCAGCCGGGTTAATATTCGTCACATTTTCACGTGCAGGTATGACGCCGTGGGACATGGCAATTTGGAGGAGGGGGTATCCTTGGGCAGCAATGTTCGGTTGATGGGCCCCCCAGTTATACTGCATTGCTAGATGCACGTTATTAGGTTGATCTCTTGGACGTGGGACATTTGTACACGTCAGCCGGGCGTCCGATGTGAAGAAACTGTCTCGGATACGACGTTGGTGTTTTGTTTATGCTGCATGTAAATGGAAGAGCATGACAGGTCAAAAGTACCCAGGATGCAGAATGCCAGAAAAAGTTAATATTAGTGGACGAGAGTGGAAGTGCGACGAGTGAGTTTTACTCGGGCGTGCAGGATGAGTATATGCAGTCATCAAGGCATCGACGGATGTATTGTTATCGTACATGTATCTGGCAAGTATTATAACAGGAAGCTATAAAAGACTGGATTACCGGTTCTATGGGAATATAGCAACTTTATCTTTGTTGGTACCGCTGTAACTTATTTGAACAAATACTCAAAAAGACTATGCATATTTCAAAGGTTCTTCCCGTCTTAGGCGCTACCTCCGCGGTTGCAGTGGACATGGTATGGGTTTCTTCTTCCTAGAAATCCGATCTTAACGTCTCTGACTTTTGTCTGGTAGGGCGCCCTTTTCAGTGAGCCCAACTATGGCGGTACCAAGCTGCCGGTGACGTCGTCCATCTGCATGAATCTGTCTCCTCCGATGTAAGTGACCCTGTCTATAAGTAGTAGATATGATGTTAACGGTGAGTAGAGAAAATCATATCCTGTCTATACTTGTGACGCCAGGGTACCACTGCGAGTTATTCATGTATGTGCTTTTACAACCCAAGCCTTTAGTTGCTGCAAAACGCTGACATTTGGAAACAGGTGGTACGGGTGCAATTATCTCAAAGTAGACCATTACGCCAACAACCCGGACCTGCCTGGGTACAAGATTGGATCAGCTCGCTGCAAAAAGGTAGAATAGGATGAAGCATGACTCTGAAGTTGGTCAGCTAAGACTGTTCTGGCTTGCAAATATATTTACATTTCTATATGCGGAGATATTACCTGCGATGAACCGAGCTTTCGCAATGTAAATAAATTAATGTGATACGACTTCACAAAGACGGCCAGGGCTAAAGGCAGCGCCCACTGTTTAACTCTACATTTGGGCATCCTCCGAAGTTACTGTAGCTGAATCCATATCTTCTCTTCCGAGACAAAGAATAGTATGGCTTTATGTATTTCTTTGTCCGGGGGGATTTTAGATAGCCGCCGACAGATGGTCTGTGAGACGAGCTCGTATCACATTGGGAACTGAGTAACACAAAGACGAGCTGGTCTAAGTAACGACAAAGAAGGGGTATTAATAGTAAAGGGCACAGTGTATCTACGTATATTGTTCTGCGCAAATGTTGCGTCCTGTTACGCGCCTGTGCTTTCAAATACCGGGTTGTACCTATGCTGTGAAACACCTCTAAGCTCGGCGCATTTTTGTAAAGAAGTTGTTACGTCGCCTGGTAGGCAATTCCCTGCTTTCAGGTATCACAAGATATCTAAAGTAATAAGAAATCTTGATCGAACCCATTAATAAGTATAAATAGAAGAGCACTTTCCGCCGCAAACCTGGCACTAAGCGTTTCGAAGTCAAGTCTCATTTCCTCAAAGTCTACATCCACAATGGACAATATAGCTGAAGCTAAAAATACTGGCAGATATGTTTCTCTTCCAGCAAGAACAGATATGGCCGATGCCCAAATCAGAGCCGAGCTCAAACGGCGAAACCTATTTCCTGACGGGCCGCTGGCGGATCTGGTCAAGCGGCTGCAGGAGGATGATGCCAAAAAGGACGGCTTTCACCAGATTCTCCGTGACTACGTCAACAACATGGCTGGGGCATCTGAGCTCATCCGCGGGACAGATGTCGTAGCCGGTGGTTCACCTGCGGTTTGCGCCTTTCTGGGCATTCCGAAGCACAAATACGAGCTGCACTCCATGACGCTAGAACTGTACTTCATCCAAACACCATGGGACGTTTCTGATGATTATAAACAATGGGTGCAGTTTTTACGCGACGAAGAAGGATATAGCAGCCGTAGGGAATTAGGGGTTGGCATAATGGAACGAGGCGAAAGCGAAGGGCATCGCAGGATTACCTTGACCGCCTGTGTCGATGTACGGAATGCGTTGCAATCGGCTATAAGATCAGCGTCCTGCGCAGCAGATGCTGTGGTCTGTGGCTATGGCTACGCTGTCTGTCCATTCAAGTCGATCCTGATGGAGGGACAAAACCCCGTTTTTCACAACGAAAGCTTCGAGCGTCGGGGAAAAGCATACGAGGCCATCTGCAAACTGCTGCCGATTCCGCTTCCACTCGTATATATCAACGAAACTGGAAAACGCGAGCCGTACTACAAGGAGAATATCCTGCTTCTGAAACGGGATAGGACCATTGGCGATGAAGAGTTCGACGTAAAAAGGTTTGACGTTGACGGTCGTGGATTGCCACAATGCAAGTACACACTGGTGGACAAGGTTGCATTTACCGGAGATCGGTACTATTATCTACAGAGTTTTTAGGATAGACAATTCAACAAGAGAGAGGCAACTCGCAAGAGACTGACGATAATTTGCTAAGGGCTTTGCGTTATCTTCTCGCTTCTCCCGCTTGGTTCCATTGATGGCGAGAATCCGCCTATGCGAGAAGCGGAGTTGAGGTCGCGACAGACTTGAACCTCTTTCGGCCATATTTTTCGGTTACTAAGAGCCGTGCAGTAGTAGAGCTAAGCCTGAGACCTCAGCTGGAGGGGGATGTTCGAGTAGCAGGCTTTGATAGGATGGGGGGTCAGTCGGCGCAGCCTTGTCCATCTGCGACATTGATGTATATATACCCATGCACTTGATGATGGGATGTGCAATATGCCAAGGTCATACCACTGATCAGATTTGGAGGGTGTCTACTATGTAAGATATCTATTTATTATTATATACTGTAGCGATGAGAATAATTGTACTGATTAAAATTTATTTTATCGTTTATTGACACATGTTGTTTCTCGACACCAAAGGCATGTCAAGACCATCGACGCTGAAGAGACAAAGAACCACTAGACCTGGCGCTAAGCCCACTAAACCGGGCCCCTAAAGCTTCCCTATTTAGACCCCAAACCTGCACGGCCACAGCGGAACCCCAGCGGACCCCAGCGGACCCCATAGCCCTTGGACCTGCCTATTTGCTGACCCCTGTCTCACAGTTGGAAGGCCCTTGTCCGATGTCCATTTCGTTCTGCCTGAAGCCTGCCTGAAGCCTGCAAAAAGGGCCCCCCGCGCCACCTTTTTCGGAGCGAACCACCAACCAGACGGCACAGTAGCCGCCCTGCCCTTTGACGTGACCCCGCTCATCCCAGCCAGCTTGCCCCCTCCCCTCGTCGAGTCGTCTCGTCCGAGAAAGACTTGGGCACTACCTTACCTAGTACCTTGTACCAAGCGCAGTTGTCCGTATATCACCTCGCACATCGCCCCCCCCCCCCCGTATCGACAACAAAGCTACTAAGCTTGCACGGGTGAACCAATTAATAAAAGGGCTACCTACCTACTCCCGCACTTCTGTGGCTTCCAGTGTGAGGATTTTCTCCTCGTCGTTTAATCTGTCTGCCTCTCCGAGTTGCTGCGAACGCGCCTCCTCTTCTCCTCGCTCGCCCGCCCAGCATCAAGACTCTAGAGCTACGAGTACCATCCACCACCCACCGGATGCACTAACGCTTATTAGCTCGTCACATCCATCACCTCTCTGGCTTTCCCGTCTGCCCCGCATCCACGTCACCCCTCCCGCTCGCTCCCAACTCGCCAACCGCCCAGCGAAAGTCGACCTGAACCCAAACCTCGACCTTGACAACGCAAAAGCACCATGGCTGACCTTCAAGGACGCAAGGTCTTCAAGGTCTTTAACCAAGACTTTATCGTCGATGAGAGATACACAGTCACCAAGGAGCTGGGCCAAGGCGCCTACGGCATCGTCTGGTAAGCTTTTCCTTTGTTGCGCCACGGCCCACGCCATTCGCTTCTTTCGGATCGCGATCTAGGTACCGTACAGTACCGGAAAACTAACCGCGCATAGTGCTGCCGTCAGCAACCAGACAAGCGAGGGCGTCGCCATCAAAAAGGTGACCAATGTGTTTAGCAAAAAGATTCTTGCCAAGCGCGCGCTGCGTGAAATTAAGCTGCTGCAGCACTTCCGTGGCCACCGCAACGTATGTACCCTTCACTGGGAAACTCTCTGACTGGCAACGTTTAACGGTGCGGTGCGCAGATTACCTGTCTCTACGACATGGACATTCCCCGGCCGGCCGACTTTAATGAAACCTATCTATACGAGGGTACGTCAAATCCTCCCTCCCAAGTATACTGACTCCGAGCTTTTCGTTACTGACAATATACCAGAGCTGATGGAAGCCGACCTGGCGGCCATTATTCGTTCCGGCCAGCCATTGACCGATGCCCACTTCCAGTCTTTCATCTACCAGATCCTCTGCGGCCTAAAGTATATCCACTCGGCCAATGTCCTTCACCGTGACCTAAAGCCCGGAAACCTGCTGGTCAATGCCGATTGCGAACTCAAGATTTGCGACTTTGGCCTTGCTCGTGGCTTCTCCGTCGACCCGCAAGAGAATGCAGGATACATGACGGAATACGTCGCCACCAGATGGTACCGTGCCCCCGAGATTATGCTTAGCTTCCAGAGCTACACGAAAGCCAGTAAGTACATCAGCCAAATGTTCTTTGACTCTTCCCTCCATGAGCAGATCCTCCCTCCGTAAGCAGATACTGATTGTTGATGTAGTTGACGTTTGGTCTGTCGGATGTATCCTTGCCGAACTCCTCGGCGGCCGACCGTTCTTCAAGGGCCGTGACTATGTCGACCAACTAAACCAGATTCTACACATTCTCGGCACTCCCAACGAAGAGACGCTGTCGCGAATCGGGTCCCCGCGTGCTCAGGAGTATGTTAGAAACCTGCCGCCAATGCCAAAGAAGTCGTTTCCCAGCCTCTTCCCCAACGCCAACCCCGATGCTCTGGACCTTCTGGACAAGATGCTCGCCTTTGACCCGACATCGCGTATCAGTGTCGAACAGGCGCTTGAGCACCCTTATCTGCACATCTGGCACGATGCCTCGGATGAGCCCGACTGCCCCACAACGTTCAACTTTGACTTTGAAGTCATTGACGACGTCCCCGAGATGAGAAGGGTCATTCTTGACGAGGTGATGCGCTTCCGCCAGACCGTCCGCACAGTGCCATCGGCTCCCGGTGCGCAACTCATGCATGGCCAGCCGGGACAAAGCTCGCATGTGCCAATGCCACAACCTGGTCAGCAATGGACATCGGATGATCCACGACCAGAAGTGTACATGAACAATGCCAATGGACTGGAGCAGGATCTTCAGGGTGGGTTGGACGCGTCGATGAGATGAGACGATTTTGCGCAGGAGTGAAAGAGTGAAAGTGGGGGGAGAGGTAGTGCCCAGGAGGCAACGTGTTGGATGGAATTAGTAACCAATCAGAAACAGACATATTTTTTTGGGCATATCAAAGGCATTATTAGATCGAGAACTCGTGCAAGTTGTCTCTAAGGTGGTGAAGAGTGAAGAAACGTAGCATGCGAGATTGCTAATCTCTCTAACCGCCGTCCCGCCGAGAAGCCAACTTGGCCGTCCTGACATATGTACACGTAATGCATTTTCTTAGAACCAAGACAACAGTCACAAAATGAAATGAAAGGCATATTGTGCCAAGTTTCAGGTCTAGGTGACCGTTTTCTTTGCAGTTTCCTATTCTAGCCACTCATTTCTCAATATCATCCAAGTCATAACAAGAAAGGTCCAATATATACCACTTAACAATATTACCAACGATTGTCCGTATAAAACCCCTCCAATCATTTTTATAAACAGCCAAAGCAAAGTAACAGAAGAATAAACAGAAAAAAAAAAGATATTTACAAAGCTCAAGCTTCAGTTCAACCAGGCCCCCCCCCCCCCCCTCCTCCCCCCCCAGAAAAAAGGTCTACCCATAGAACCAATACATGGCAGTATAACTCGTACTATCATCCCCAACGCGATCCGCACACCCATGGCTACTCCCACCTGCTGTGAAAACACGATACACCAGCGTCGCACCCTCGCTGCCACCCTGATCACTCAACTTCAACCAGCCCACGGCCCCAGTACCATCAGGCCCGGCATCCGCATCCTCTGGCGCAAGGATTGCCTCGTCTTTCTTCGAGTACAGCGTAATAGCGCCGTTGTCGAGCTCAAAAGTCGGGACGCCATCTGCGTTGAAGAAGTGGTGTCCTATAAAACGCAGCGACTCGTCTAAGCCGTCGACAACTAGTGGTGCAGCTGGTGTAAATGGCTCTGTTGCGTCTGCACCGAGGTGTGCATCTTTTACGCGGCCGGCTTTCGAGGGGTTGAAGTTGAGAGGCACCTTTTGCGAGCTGAGAATCTGAGCGGGGAGAGCGGCAAAGGCGTCCATGGAGAGAGAGGAGGCGCCTTGGCCTGGGTAGAAGGGAACGATGTCGTAGAGCATTGCTAGAGCGCCGGTTGGGTCGGCGGGGGAGTCGGTGGATTTGCAGGTGTAGTTTTGGACGCCGAAGCCTAGGGCTACGTGTTTGAGTTTGAGGTTTGAGGGAGGGTTGGTGAGTTGTGTTGCTGTAGTGGGAGTGTTAGTCTTGTTTTATCAGGCGAGGGAAACCCAAAAAACTTACGGGCACCCGTGGATGGGAGGGTTGGTGTTGGCTTTGGGCCGGAACAGGCACCGCCGGCTGGTGCGGAGAGGACACCGGCTGCTGAGGCGAGGAGGATGAGTGCCTTGGGAAGCATTGCAGCACTTAGACACGAGATGATTGATTTGATTTGTGTTGTGTTGTGTTGACTGTGGGTGGTGATGTTTGTAGGTGTTGTTGTTGGTGGTGGTGGTGGTGGTGTAAGTGCGTTTGTTTGTCGTTGATAGGATATGACTGAATTGGGAAACAATCGTCCTTGATCAGGAGACAAACGGTGGAAGACAAAGATATAAATATTCCAGAAGAAAAGCCCAAACGGTTCCAATTAAACGGTTGAACTAGCCACCTGAATTTAGTTGAACCCTATTCAATTTCCAAGAATAGAAACCTGTCAAATGTCAGACAAAGCAACCTCTTTGCAGCGCAGCTAATGTCGTGCGTCGAGGGGAGCGGAGATGGAGGGGGGAGGAGGGGGATCCGCAACGGCGCTTGCAGGCTGGGCGGGCGTGTGGGATGCAGAGGAGGAGGGAGGGAGGGGAGGCAGGGTCTGGAGGCTGGTGTGGTTCATGGGGCGGGAGAGACGAACCGTGTCTTTGATAGGCGAGGTGAGACAAGTTTTAAAAGATCGAAAAAATCTGAGGTATACTGAGAGTGAAGAAGTAAAAAAGAAGAAGAAAAAGAAAAAGACGGCGGATGTAAGCCCTTTTTAAGCCCGTTTTGAAACTTGACGAACCAACACGATACAGCACAGACTACTCTTCTGCAGACGTGGAAACACACTAATACTCACGCCGACTTGTTTTAGGCTTTACAAGCTCCTGCTAATTATCAGCTAGGCTGGAGAAGGAGAATGACACGGAGACATAATAGTCGGTGGCAGGGGGAGCACAGAGGACCCTGTCAGACATGACCCGGTCAGGCTGAGCCGTGTTGGTGTGGTACAGGCAAGCCACGCCGTTCAACGAGGTGCAGTGTAACCATCCGCCTTGTTTGAGATTCTGCTGCCAAGTTGCGTTTGGTAGCTGGGAAATCGGTGGAAGGATGGTAAGTTAGAGTCAATACTCTACATCTCCGCGGAAATGAACACTGGGATTTGACTTTCGAAGACAGATGAAAGGGCCGTATAATCGACTTTGGGTGGTTTGAGCTAAGCGCCGGGCTTGTGTTGGTGGCGTTGCAGCCTTGATGAGGGGATAGTCTTGGTGGCTGAAATGGTTTCGCAGCTTCTTTAGCATTATTTGACTAGATGGCCATGTCTCTTTACAGACGATTGAATTACTGTTATTGACACATTGTCCCATTATTGACCTCAGTCGTAAGTTACCACTTACACGCCGTGCTGTTGAGGCTGAGCATTTGATTCCATATCATGACCGTAATACATCCCACCGACAATCATAACAGTCAGACTGGCTTCTCTATTCCCTGCAAATAAGAAAACGAACTATAGTAAACCCTCTACAAAAAACACTCTGTCGCTATTCTCGTGCGACACATGCCCCGCCCCGCGCTTTGTATCCGGATCAGCAATCTGCGCCAGATTCATTGCAACACATGAAAGATACCACATCCACATGGAACTGAAGCAGGGATCAAGCATCCCTGAGACGGCTAATAAAGCACGCTTTGCATGCTTTCCCCCCTCCATGTTCATTGCGCGCTTAACTTGCTCCACCTCCTCGTCTCTCGTTGGCTGCCGCTGTGTAATTCGCTTACGGGTACAGCAGCTGAGCTTTTTGCTGCAAAAACAGTTACACTGCGCTGCAGCAAAGAGGGCGGCCAAATTTAGAAACAGCCGAAGAGACGGCGTGCTGAATGGCTGGATTAGCGGGCTTGTTCATGTCCCCGTGCCGCGAGGCGAGGAGTTTGCGGATGAGTCAAATGCAATGCAGGTTCAAGTGCCAAGGTTGCATAAAACGTGGCGTGCATTTACGTTTACGTTTCCTCGTATGTTTTCCTGGTACTTTCTCTTATCGATTACTTCGTCTCTTTTTTTTTTTTTTGCTCTTTGTTTCAGTGTCTGTGCTCACAGGCTTTATTTGTCCGGCTCTGGCCTCGGCAGGACCCGGATGTTCGCCGTTTCATCTTATGCAAGCTCCGTTGACCGTTTCAAAACGCATAGACACGGCTTCCCCCGCAGTGAAGGGCTTGGTTCAGTTAAATGAGCTTGAGTTAATTTAGCTTATATATATTAGAGCCAACTGTCTCTTGCTTCCAAAGTCTGATACAGTTTACTTGCATATAAGCCTGAAACTCAGTGGCGGTTTGAGGTATGCTTTCGCTCAATGTCCTGCCTCCGATTGACGTGCAGCCGACGGTTCGACACCAACATTTAACACGTATGAATACACTGTAACTGTTGTTAAGGCTTCACGAATCACCTCGACAGCTGATTGAATCGTATACAGAGCCAAACAAAATCATGTCTCTCCTAAGTCTGCTTCTACCTATATATGCATTTACATACCTCTTTGTCTCAACACTAGCTCTTGCATAATGCTCTCAAGAAAAAAATAAAATTTGCTTGGTGTATTAAAACAAACCGAAAAAACAATTAATGGGATCCGAGGCAACAAGATCATTCAACTGTTACCCACAATTCTATATAAAACTTTGAATAGTAACGTCATACAATCACCAGTTCTGCCCCTGCCGTCTCTACGTCTTCTCCGAATGCCTGCTCAACCAGGTGTGAACAGCAATTCCGGGCGGCACGGAGCATGTAAGTGTCACATCTCGGGATAATCGGCAACCTAGGAACGGATGGGCAAAAAGAAGACGGTCTGGTTTGGAGGCCTGAGAAGGATTCAGCTTGATGCTTCCGCGTCCAGGCGCGTTGTACCGATCCTTACATTGCTCTTACCCTAATATCAGATTAATCTCATCCTTTTCTAGTTTGTCCCACTTATCTTTCATCACTCGCCCGATACTATCGCGATAAGCTATACCATTCTCCCAATGTATTCCCAGTACCCAAACATACTCGTAGGCATCGCCTTTGGTTGGCCAATTATGTGCTTGCAACTCAGGAAAGGGCTGTTCATATCTGGCTGTAAATGGTTCTAACATTTTGACACCCTGCGCCACCTCAACCAGTTCTACAACAGATCCAGGCGAAGGATGAGCTTCGAGGTGGCCATTTCGGAATACCCATCGGATATCTAGTGCTCCTACTAGAATACCAGTCTTATCATGAAGCTTATTGGTGAAACTTCCTTCATGGTCGTAGGTGCTGTTGCCAACTTCCAGATGCACACGCGAGGTGACACATGATATGAATGGGAGATACAAATGCTTTTGCTTTTCCAAGGCTCGAGAAGCTGAGAGTGGGAAAAGAAATTGCCCATTTGGATGGGACTCATGAGTGTAGTAACATCGTGGGTGGCAGATAGCACTGTCAATTTCCCAAGAGCATCTTGAGCTGCTGACGCGAAGTTTTGCGTAATGGTCTCGGCAGAGTTTCTCACTGGCTTCTGATGAGAGCAAATGCCTCGTCCATCCAGTCGGTGTAGGCTCCGTCTTGTTGTCAATAAAGCGGTCTCTCATGTAGTCCCAGGAATTATGAATGCTAATCTCGACTTTATCGTCTGCGGTCCGACGTCCCTTCCATTGTATTGAAGAATAAACTTTATCTTGCCATGAAAAGCCTGCTCCTGCACCGTTGATCTCACAGAAACTCACTTGCTTCCAGTACGTTATAGGATTTGCATCCTTCCAACCAGCCCAACTCCAGCTTGGAAGACAGCAATGTTTCCCTGATCTGCTTGGGCTTCTACGCCTGACAGATCTATCGTGCCATAATAACGCAAGATTGAAGAAAATCCCTGGGAGACCAGAAACAAAACCCAGGGTCCCATGAGATTGGCTATGTAAAAATGAGACGACGCCAGAGAAAGCATCTAAGACATCCTCGGGGTAAGTAAAGTCCCTACTGTTGAAGTCGCTCACAGTCGCACTCAACCCATCGATATCCAAAGTCTGGTCTGCAGACAGCATTTGTCTCCTGATAAGAGGTAAATATTGTTCTGAATGTTCGATTGACACATTGGTCATAGTATTTGTGGTTTTCAGGTTCACACACTCGAGATTACATGCGCCAGAACACTCCCATCCCACGGACCCGTCGTAGAAGATAAGCTTTCTCCTTGCAAAAAGAGACTCCTGGAATGTCCAGCCCCTGGATTTCCACTTCAAGAGTGAGGAATCTTCCAAGGTTCGTGTGTTCTGGCTAGGGAGATGGATGTCTATAATTGTAGCCCCATTTCTCAACACAGTGGACTCCTGCACATAATCTCGTGGTCCAGAAATGTCGCGCAATCCCAATAGCCCGTGGTTGGCATGCAACCCATTGGCTGCTACAATGACGACAGATGCTTGAGCAAAAATACTTGACATCTTTGAGAGCTCTGCGCTCCTCAGATTATCATCATTCTGGACGATGCAAAGGGAGTCCACCCAGAGGTATCCGCAACCCAAGGTTCTTGCGAGCGCCATGGCGTGGCGGATTGTAAGCGGAAGTTGACGACGTATATTTCCTTCCTCAAGCGAGCCCGGCAACTGTAGGTCATCAATTGTTGTCGTTGAGAGGTGCAATTGAGATGCGTTCCCCCAGACATAACTAAGTGCCCAGTATTCGCAACCTTCCAAGCCGTCAACTATAGAACAGGATTCCAAGTTGATTAAATAAGACGGGAATGATTCCTGTGTCCGATTTTGATGGTTACAATTTGCGCATTCCTTGTGCTGTGTGTCACAGACGTTTTTCCATTTTTCAAGTAGTTTCATATCAATCCAGGATGGATCGCTATGTCGGTGGTTGGTTTGATGCTTTGTACGCGGGGGTAGGAGCGTAAATGCTCTTGAAGACGTGCCTCCTCGTTGATTATCAAGGTAGATGAAACAAGCTCCGTATGTGTAACATCTTTGCAGATAGACATCACTTGACTCATAATCGAATTTGCGGTCCACGGAGTTATTAAATGACGGGAGGTAATTGCGAAACAATCGAGCATGGTGTTCACACTTGCCCGAGGTGAGGGCTTTGAACTGCCCTAGGTTTTTGTCTCCGGCAGAGCCCCAACCTTTTTCGTTTCCTGGCCCTTCTGGAAGCTCCGCTGGATCAAAGAAACGGACGATTTCATCACATGTTTCGCAAGAAGCCGGAAACGTCTGCCCGTACATTGCATGAAGCGGCGGGGCAAGTGATGGAAGACGTCTTTGGTGTGCATAAGCTTCCCAAGCAATGATGGCACATGGTTAGGGACGCAAGAATTCAATGCACACTTAGAATCGCTTTCCCAGGGAAATACCCCGCACTAATCCGTTTTCAACGGCAGCGTTTTGCATTCACTTCATCTTTTTCTTTGCACAGGGACCTAGTGACAATCGCTCATCAATGTAGTAATAACGTTCTCTTTGGTCCCTTCTCTTTTCCTTTTCTTTAAAATTTTTTTTTTCTGTTTTTTTGCTGAGGCAGAAAAACTCCGCATAGTGTGCCGGAATGGTGATAGAGATAGGTCGGGTAAAGAGTAGGCGCATTCGCGCAAGCCGTCCAATAACCCTCCGGGGATTCACCAGCAAGAGGCGAGGAGCAAGACGGCAAAACAGAAGCGGTTCAGGGACACCAAGAGGAACTCGAAAGATCGTGTGGCCGCCCAAACATACGTAAGGTCGAAGTCGCTTTTTTGGCTTAGAGGTATGCAATACACCATTTGCTGATTTCCTTGCCCGCCTCGCCGCCTCGTATTCGCAGGGCAGTGGTCCTGACTTGGTAGTCCTCCTTTTACCTCCTTTCTTAGGTTTATTAACCACGTTTGAGGTGAAATTGCGACGTCACTACTGTCACTATCTCCAAGGGGCAATTATGAGAATAAGAGGAATCTCTAAATCAGTCAAGCTGAATAATGTAAGGCGTCTCAAGCGAACATTTGTATGGGTTGTAACGTTAGTGGGCAGCTCCGTGCCATTTGCATCAACCCTAGCATTTGCATGGAAAAGGGCTCAAGCCAAAGGGAAAGCAAAGTTACAGTAATGGCGGTTTCTATCATACTCGCTCCAGGTGGAGAAAGATTATCCCAGTTGTGCTTGTATTACAAGGCTAGTCATTAATCAGCACAAGCCACAGCCCCGCTTCCGTGTCCGTATCCCGTTCCATCCGAACTCGCATACCTTCCCTTACTCCTCCAGAAAATCGATCTGCTGCAAGTACTCAAAGAAATCTTTCAAAGAGAATATCCTGTTCCACATCCGAGCTCCGCGCCCGTTCATAAGGCATGGCAGACTCCGACAGCCGGACCAACACCAGGCCGCCACCCAAGGCATGCGGATCGTGTGCCCGCGCCAAAGTCCGATGTACTTGGCTCCGAAGCGGCGCACCCCATGAATCATTTAAAACTAGGCTAAACGGTGCAATATGCGATCGGCAAGTTTGCATGAGTTCGCCGGGCGATTTTGGCCACATTTCTAATGCAAGATTTCTATCTAGGTGCCAGCGTTTGAAGAAGCCTTGCGCTCCGCAGTCTCAGGCCGTACGAGCTGCTGCAGTACCCCGAAAGTAAGGTGGACTGGTTCCTTCACTTGGTATGAGTTATGTAGCTGAACATTCCCAGTCGATTTGGACAGCTTGAACGTAAAGTAGAGGAGCTTTACCAATCCCTGCATGACACGGGGTCTCACCAGCAGCCCAATAAGGAGTTTCCTTCGCCAGATATCCTTCCCAGTATCCGAAGTGATCAGGATAGCCATCCCAATTCCACAAGAGCTGATACTTATGATACACAGCCAGCAACGAACCTACTAACGCCAGCGTCTCTGGCTTCACAAGAGCCTCGAGCTCCCGATGAAAATCTATGGCCGAATGACGAACAAGCAGAGACCTTTCTCAACATTTACAAAGCCAAACTTAGTGAAAGCTTCCCGTTTGTTGTCCCTCCAAATGAGCCCGTTCACCGCCTACGACTTACTCGTCCATTCCTATTCAAGGCTATGGTCATGGCAGCCTCATTTCGAACTAGAGACATTCAAAAGCAGCGCGCACAAGACTTTGCAATCTCGTTTACTACTAGTATTCTCTTGGAAGGGGCAAAATCATTTGATATTTTACAGGGTTTGTTGGTACATATGGCATGGTACGGTAAAGGAGCAAGCGTAAGAATGCCCAATTGCTAAGTTGCAGCAGGTATCAGTGCCATTCTACGAATAATTCACAAATGACGAACCTTATGCAACTAGCTATTGCTGTACTTGCGGATTTACAGCTGAATAAACCTGTTCACGCAAATGATCGGCGCAGACTCATATACGATGTTGGTCGCAACAGCTATGGCTTCACATCTGAAACGCGAACGCTCACGAATGATGAACGTCGAGCATTATTGTGTTGCTATTACCTATCTTCAACGTAAGTTACCCAGTCTCCTGCCTCTTTTCATTGTCGGCTAATTTGGCGATAGAGGCTCTACAGTTTATTGCAAAGTTGATACCCTGGAGTATACGACCCACATGGACAAGGCGTTGACGGACCTTCTCACCTCGCAAGAAAGACATGGCGACATTCTTCTCGCACAACTCGTCCGCATGCAGAAGATTGTTCATGAGATTACCCAAGTCGTTCCGTACGATGAACCCGACCGCCCACGAGCACGTGGGGCGCCGTTTGTGATGCATGTCAAGACGTTGGATAAAACATTGACCGATTTCCAAGAGTCGCTCCCGCCATCATTGGCCAAAAATTGTAAGCTAAACTATCAGTGCAATGTTTCTTGCTTCTAATGTGCTCTGCAGGCTTTTTGCTCATGCATCTTATCACTGCTCGCGTATTTCTGTATGAAGTGTCATTATACGATGCTCCATGGGAGGGAACCACAACGCGGAAACGCCTAGACGGGCTTTGGAGCTGTGTTGACAGTCTGAGGTCTTACTTTGAGGTGTTTTGCAGCTGCTCTGTAGAGTCATACGTGTTTCTTCCATATGCACTCTGGGGCCAGTTGTCGCATGCGCTGCTCACACTGTCACGCGTGTGTCTAGTCGATATCGATGGATGGGACAGGAGCCTGATTGAAGAGGATATGCATTTTCCGGTTGCCATTTCCCGCATTATGGAGCGCCTTCAAAGCTGCCAGAGATACGCCAAGGCAAACTGGCTTGGTGATGTTGACGATCTCATTCTTGGACGAGTGCTGAGGAAGTTTGAGTGGGCCAAATCGTGGTACGAAGGCCATGTCGGAGAAGATACTTCTGGTGAGAAGCAGACAATTAGTAACCAGGATATGGTTTCTGACAATTTTGGGGATTTAAATACCATGTTTATGGATAGCAGGTTTTGGGAAGAGATTATAGCTGAGTACGAGGCATTGCCGCCAGCTCTGACAGGCGGGCCGGAACCAAATTAGAAGAATATCTTGTTACCCATTAGCACAGCATTCCATAGCAAGCTAATCAAAATATAAACAATTCAAAACCTGAATTTACGAAGCATTTTGTTGGTTCAATTGAGCCACTTATCATCCATAGAAGAAGCGCGTGTAAGTGAGGCTCCAAATCTGCCCCACATTTGCGTCGAGCTCCCTACAGCTTCGTCCCTGACCCAGCGTGATCACCAACATTGGCGCGCAACTCGACAATCTTTCGCTAACCGCCAAAATGTCACGCCGCCCTGCCAAAGGAGAATACATCGAGACAGTAAGCTTTCTCTCCCTTCCACTCTGTATCGAGCCTTTCCCCGAAGACGCGGGACTAACCAATTTCGCTCAGGACACGGGTAACAAAGTCGCCCGCAAAGCCGTCCTCGTCGGCACGCAAAACATAGTCCTCGGCGGCAAGACAGTAATCCAACCCGAAGTCATGATCCGCGGTGACCTTGTCCGAACCTCTTCCTCCTCTTCCTCCTCGTCCTCATCCTCCTCACACACCGCCGTCGCCATCGGCCGATACAGCTTCCTCAGTCGCGGCGTTCTCCTGCGTCCACCAGGGAGAATGTACAAGGGTTCATACACATATATGCCGCTGCGGCTAGGCGACCACGTCTTTGTCGGGCAAGGCAGCGTTGTTCAGGCGGCGAGCGTGGGGAATCACGTCTCTATCGGACGCGACTGCTCGATAGGTGACTTTGCGATTCTCAAGGACTACGTCAAGGTGCTGGATGGCACGGTTGTGCCGCCGTTTGCAGTCATTCCGAGCTTTTCGATTGTTGCAGGTCAGCCGGGCAGAGTGGTTGGGGAGATTCCCGAGGGTGGGCATGAAGAGTTTGAGCTGAGGGATTTGTATAAGACCGTTGGCAATAATCCACAGCCTATGCCGGTGTGATTCAACTCTTAAAATGTTGCCCTTGGAGACGTTTGCTGGGCAGGGAAATTACATATAAACAGTGACTAGCATCGTGCCATGGGATATGGCACGCATAGCTGCTGTTTAGGAGATTCTCAGGATGACGCTGAGGAGCAAACAGAGACTGCTTCGCTGCCTCGTACGGCTTCGCTGAGGAGAAGCTTTGAGGTACCCAGCTTCGGCATTTTTGATAATGGAGCTGCAAGTGTGGCAGCCGTGTACATATACGATATACCCAAAAGTACACAGAATTCATCATTGCGAGCAATACATCACTGCTAAACGCCGACATGCCTCTCATCTCCCAGAATTGTACTCTTCAAGGGTGGCTAGGCATCATACGCATCGGTGTAAATACAGAGCGCGCCGAGATTTCCATAACCTTATCCCACGCCATTGTCTTACAACACGTGGCGTAGAAGGTCTGTTCTAGCGCCGCCGGACGCCGACGCAAAGAACAAATGGCGTCGCGCCCAAAGTCTAATTGCCCGATATCAGATGGTGGCGCATCGGCTCCTCCGAGGTGGAAGCCCTCGCGACTTCCGTTTTACTTTTCCCCCGCAGCGGTTGAAGCCGCACCTTGGACCTGAATCGCATACGTGCACAGGATTGGCTGGCTGTCCCAGGGTCAGAAACGGCACCATGCGTCGTCGGGGTCCTGCGAAATGGAGAGCCGCTTGGAAAGCAGAGAGGCGTTTTGGATTCCACGTGTCTCGCTTACCGCCGTTTTGGTGGTGATTTATAGGAATGAGTACTTGAGATCTGTGCAGTTAGTGTAGATGTTCTCAAGTATAAGAGAGACGGTTCAGCCTGTAGAAAAACGAAGGTGGAAAACAAACCCAAGCATCAAGAACATACATACACTCTAAAACAAAAAAGACACAAAGTTCCAAACACTACATCACCACCACTCCAACCGCAGCAATGAAGACCTCTGTCACATCCACTACCCTCCTGGCCACGGCCGTCACAGCCAACCGCGCGTCCTTCTACATCCCCAACAACAACAAAGGAGCATGCGGCACCCCAATCGGGAATGATGCCTGGGTCGTCGCTCTACCTCCTAGCTCATATGACAACGGCGCCCACTGCGGCAAGGAGATCCGCGTCACGTACAACGGCAAGACACTGAATGGGCAGGTTGCAGACCTTTGCCCTGACTGTGCTGGGGCGCAGATTGATCTCGTCAAGGGATTTTTTGAGCAGTTTGCGAAGACTGATAAGGGAATTATTGAGGTTGACTGGAAGCTCACCTAAGCGTCTGCGGGTGAATTTATGAAGTTATGATATAGACTGCCAGGATTTGGTGTTGGACACGACACTGCAGGCTAATGTTGTATATATGGATGATAGAGGTACATATGGTACAAGCACATTAGACGATATACATCTCATTTGTTTCTACATTTGTTTTATTATTACAAGCTACCTCTCATTTAATAAGTGATGTTGTCTATTGCGGTTATTGGGGCTCTTCAAGGGCCGGCTCGCTGCCCCGGATCTTGCATCGTACATCTTGCGAATAGAATGCAGCGCAAGTCAAGTTGTGATTCTTTGTCCCCGCGTGTATCTCCTATGTAGCGAGATGTAGCGTAAATTTTCTGTCTCGCGCTATTAGCTCAGGACGGAATTTGACCTGGTAAGCCATACGACATTGCCAAGGTCTGAGTCATCGTTCGGTTCAGCTTCGCGCCACGAAGGGACTACTGCAGGCCATTGAGCACCTGAAATACCAGTGGCCTCGCAGCATCAAGAAACTCATTTTAATTCCTTTATATCTTTACCAGCTGTTGGTAATTCAAAAGCTCAATGGCGCCAGAGTCATCGTCAGAACCAGCACCAGAAGAGGCACCGCAGCTAGTCGCCGGATCTAAAATAGCAGTCGTTGGCTGTGTAGGTTGTTTGAGTTTCATATACTAAAAGCTTCATCTAACGCCAGTAATGTAGGGCCATGGACATTTGGATGACATCTACTCTACTGCGGAAAACCAATGCTTTGCGAAAGGCTGGCAACTATCAGATCTTGACTTTCTCGTCATCTGTGGCGACTTTCAGGTAAACGTTAACTGACTTTTGATTTCTGTTTCAGCCCACTCATGCATGAAACAGGCAGTCAGAAATGGAATCGATCTCAACTGCATGTCTGTGCCCGCCAAATACCGGCGTCTAGGAGACTTCCACAAATACTACAGCGGCGAAGCCAAAGCACCAGTCCTCACGCTCGTCATTGGCGGCAACCACGAAGCATCCAACTACTTTTTCGAGCTGTACTATGGAGGCTGGCTCGCGCCGAATATTTACTACCTCGGCGCAGCGGGTGTGATTCGCGTCGGGCCCTGGCGCATCGCGGGATTGTCGGGGATATACGACGCGGCTGACTACGGGAAGGGCCACTTTGAGCGTTTGCCGTATAAAAAGAGCGACATTAGGAGCGTGTACCATGTACGATCCTGCAATGTTGGTAAGCTCATGCGTCTTGGCACGAGCGTGGACATAGGGCTTAGTCACGACTGGCCAGCTTACATTGAGCCATTTGGCGACTATGAGGCCTTATTTCGCAGAAAGCCGCATTTTTTGGAGAGTGCCAAGATCGATAATCTAGGTAGCAAAGCTGCTGTTGAGGTTCTGAATCAGCTGCGTCCATCGTATTGGTTTTCGGGTCATATGCATGACAAGTTTGCAGCGACGGTACGCTATAAAGGCGATCGGCTAGAGAATGCTTTACTGGACCTTGATATGGATCCAACTATACGCAATGTGCTTCCAGCGTTTCGTCGGGAAAACAGCCTTGGGAATGATACGCGGTTCAAGAAGCCACACGGAAGAAGGGACAAGACGGAATTCCTTGCGCTGGATAAGCCGTCGGCGCCAGGGCACATGTTTCTGGAAGTGATGCAACTTGAACTGCCTCCGCGTTGTGATGCAGAGGTTTATTCGTCGAAAGGTAGAGATGACAAGTTAAGTCTGCACTATGATGCAGAGTGGCTGGCTATCGTCAAGGCATTCTCGGAGGATTTGCGAATACAGGATCGCAAGACTCGCACGATACCTGAAGCTAATAAAGCAAACTTTCAAGATATCACGGGGAAAATCGCCAAGGCTCGCGCTTGGGTAGATGAGAATATAGTTTCCAACGGTCGTTTAGTGGTGCCGAATAACTTTGAGAGACATGCACCAATACACACACCCGGAGACGAAGATCAGTTTACCATGCCAAAAGAGTATCCAAACAAGCAAACGGCAGATTTGGCGAAACTTTTAAACATGGAGAATGTTTTCGAGTTTAGAAGAAACTGAATAGAACAAGGAAGAGTATATTACCATTAAAGCATCAAGATATTCAAGGAATGCAAAAACGCAACAGGCTCGTACAGTATACCAAGTACGCTGCAATCCATAGTGGCGTTTGGTGCCCTCCCTCCACTACCGGCGCCAGTAAGACGATCTATTGCCAAGCGGCGTGGGCGTGGGGGTTGGCTTATTTAGAGTAGGAAGCCAAGCTTTACGATTCGGAGGTTAAGCGAACGAGACGCTTGGCGGGATGGTTGGAGGGTATGAAGCGTCGTGAAGACAAGGAAAGAATAGTAGAAAGATAATTTCTGATGGGAGAGATTCCGCAGTATGTTTCCTGTGGTACAAATGCAGCAAGTCTGAGCAAGTGTCATGCCGACAGGCCAAAACACAGCCGCACCAGGCTGCAGTGTGCGTCGGCGATAGAAGCCCCAAAAATGGCAAATGGATGGAGCCTGGACTTTCACGCCACGCCGAGGGTGACCCGGAGGTGACGCTGGATAATTTATTATACTATTTTGTGCAAGTCTTTTATGCTCGAGGATGGGGCTTCACTGGTCGGCTTAGTACGTTCTGTGAATGCTGCGTTATCCAGGAACGAGTACTTTTGTTTGGTTGTCGCGATATCGCTGGAATTATCGTTTTCCTTGCCCTGGCTCCATCGCAGTTATCTTGATAGCAGTCCCCATATGCAGATAAGGTAAGGTAGCGAAGGCGGGCCCTGTTTTAAGCGCAATGTTGATAACAGTGAAAACGGATAGTTCACCTTGTAAGCGGCCTTGCCTAGGTGGAAGCCGGATTTTTTTAAGTTGCCCAAGCACCCCCCTTCTGCCCGTCAAGACCGCCTTGGCTGGCAAACAGGCGCTCCTCTCCTCCTCTCTTACCTACTAGGTACTCTCTGCCGTTTTCAAAGTACAAACACATCCCCGTAAATGCCTCAATTCCTCGTCTTTTTTCACCGGTTTCTGACAATGATGAGCGTCCAAAACTCTTGGCTTTGGACACGATCTGCATCAATCCCGTCCATTTCTGGCAGGCCGCGAGTCTGCGAACAAGAGCGACACCCCCACGGGTTTGAAAAGAGCACTTCTAGAACATCTCTGGCCCGCTACTTTAGCGTGGTTTTGTCCACGCCACAGAGGGGTTTTGCTGGCCGCTCACTGGTAGATTTGTAGCGCCGTCTGGGGCACTTTTCGTCAATCTCGGGGGCGCCTCATTGTCCTTTTGGCGGCAGCCAGCTTGTGCAGTTTTTGCTGTACTCGTACGAGTAAACACAGTCACGCGTCCAGACAGTCTTGCATTGCAAGGCTCCCACATCAGCCCGACGGCGTTTTCAGAGCTGCGGGCTGTGTTGCTAGTCTGACTGTGGCTTGTCAAGAGTCGCTGCTTAAATCGACTTTGCCAGAGATTCATCCATTCGCCTCGCTTAAGCATCATTCTCTGCTCGCCTACACTAGCAAAAGTAATCGAAGATATAAACAAAAAACAGATACGACGTACTTCGATCATCTTGGAGGCCGCGCGCCCTCTCTCCTTGTAACCCGGCCTCAACCCGCTCGCGGGCCTCGATCAGCGGTCCCAACGACATCAATGGCTGAAGCTCTAATGCGTGGCGTTGCGCCACTCGGCATGTCCCATTGGCAGACGCGCTAGGCTTGCCGACCAAGAGGTAAAATCTCGCCTTGGCCGACCCCTGCTTGGCGGTGCGGATGGCTACCCTTGGCAATCTGGACTGCGTCTGTGCAGCAGCAAAGCAAAGAATTACACACTTGCATCTGGGGAAGCGTCGCTTCAGCTTCTCGGCGTACATTACGAGCACACATACGAGTAGTTGCGATGGCCTGAGGTCGCATTTCTCCAACGCTGATCTGCCCTGTCCGGTCCTGGTCATATCCTGTGTGCTTTGTCCCACACGCACCGACACAACATCCCCAGACGAAAACCCGTCGACTCGTGTCAGACATGGGGGCGGGGAGGCGAAAGAGAGTCCCCGAATTAGTGTCGCATTCTTCTGTTCGAACTGGAAGCACACCTGTCAGCCCTGCGTCCAAGCTAATAGACGTTCTGAAAGAAGTGTCGTAGAGGCGCCGCTCTGTTAACAGCTGCATCGCCCGCTTGGCCGCCACACACGTTAGAACACGACAACAAAAGAGCTGCGAACAGGATCTTCCTCCCCATGCGCAGAACCCACCCTTCTTTCGCCAACTTCTTTCCCTCCGACTCGCTCGCCTCCATCAAAAGGGCCTGGTCCCGTCGTAACCTGCGGGGAATGCCTGACTTTGGGGGGTGGTGTGGGACAATCCCATCTCACCCAACCAACCCGTGTGCTTCACCTCGTCAGCAGCGGCAATCTCTAGCTTGCATGCCAGTCACATTGTCAGGCCTTTTTCTTGTTCCCCCGCCCCAGCGTGGATACCCTGGCAATCAGCTCATGCTTATTCTGTATCTTGTGTGAGGCTAGCCCATTCTCTTTCCCGTTGCCGGTGCGCGAGCTGATAATAGCACCGCCCGCTCTGTGCTACAAGCCTTGTCCGACCTCTAGTACATAAACGACGTCGGTACCCTGCCCACCTTTGTAGATTGGCAGACCTCTATCTATTCTCCTGTTGCCTTTTTGCCTTGTCGAGTGATACCCTTAGCTGGAGACTGCAGATTTGTGCTTTTTCAGTGCCGCAGGTTTCTTGCTACACTTACACTTCAATACTTGCTGTGGTTGTGCGCACTTAGCTGTTGGCTCATCGCACACTCACCTCTCAGCTAAAAAGCAGCTTCACCGACAGATTACTTACACCTCTTCCAAACCACACTCGACTCTCAACTCACAGTCGCCCACCATGAGCGACAAAGAAGCCGTCGTCCATGGCGAGCCGGGCATGCCCGAAAAGGCCAACTATGGCAACCCCGAAGAACATATGCGCATTCGCGGTCTTGAGACGTCTGACGACACAAAGCTTCACAGAGGCCTCAAGGCCCGCCATATTAGCATGATTGCCATTGGTGGTGCTCTCGGAACTGGTCTCATTGTTGGAACAGGCAAGGCGCTCGCCCAAGCTGGACCTGGATCCCTCTTTATTTCGTATCTGTTTGTTGGTGGTCTTGTTTTCATGGTCATGGCTGCGCTAGGTGAAATGTCTGCTTGGATTCCGCTCAGTGCTGGCTTTACTGGGTATGCTACGAGATATTGCCATCCTTCTCTTGGCTTTGCTCTCGGCTGGTGGTAAGTTTTGGTCCTTCCAGGCTCGCCTTTGTTTCTCGTATCTCTTTGCTAATACGGTGCTATGAAAATAGCTACCTCTTCAAATATCTTGTTATTACACCCAACCAGCTTACCGCCGCCGCCTTGGTCATTCAATACTGGATCCCCCGTGAAAAGCTCAACCCAGGCGTCTTTGTTGCCATCTTCCTCGTCGCCATCTTCTGCATCAACTACTTTGGTGGCATCCGCTTCTTTGGCGAATTTGAATTCTGGCTCTCCTCCTTCAAAGTCATTGTCATTGTCGGCATCATCCTCTTCTCCCTCATCATCGCCTGCGGCGGCGGCCCGACCAAAGATCCCATCGGTTTCCGCCACTGGAAAGATCCAGGCGCATTTGCAGAACTCAAGCCCTACGCAACCGGCTCTCTCGGCCGCTTTCTCGGCTTCTGGTCCGTCATGGTCAACGCCACTTTCGCCTACCTGGGCACCGAACTCGTCGGAGTCACGGCAGGCGAAGCCCAGAACCCGCGCCGCACCATCCCCAAGGCTATACGCCTAACCTTTTACCGTATCCTCTTCTTCTACTGCCTCAGCGTCCTCCTCGTAGGCATGATTGTGCCCTACAACTCGGACAAGCTTCAATTCGCCAACGCCTCTGCCAAGAACGGCGCCACCGCCTCCGCCAGTCCCTTTGTCGTTGCCGCCGACATTGCCATGGTCAAGGGCCTTCCGCACATCATCAACGCCTGTATTCTCGTCTTTGTCTTTTCCGCCTCAAACTCGGATCTCTACATCGCCAGCCGCACCCTCTACGGCCTTGCCTCCGACGACTCTGCCCCGGCCATCTTCAAGCGTACCGACAGCCGCGGCGTGCCCTACCCAGCACTCATCTTCGCGACAGCCTTTGCCTGCCTCGCATTCATGAACGTCTCGGACGACTCCAAAAAGGTCTTTGGCTATTTCGTTAACCTTACCACAGTCTTTGGTATCCTCGCATGGATCTCTATCCTCGTCACGCACTTACACTTTGTCAAAGCCCGCAACGCGCAAAACCTCCCCAATAGCGCAATCCCCTTTGCCGCGCCACAGGGGTATTGGGGCTCCATGATTGCACTCTTCTTCTGCTGCCTCATCTGCCTGACCAAGAACTTTACCGTGTTTGTCCACAACGGCAGCACCAAGTTCGAGTACAAGGAGTTCATCACGGGATACATTGGTATTCCTGTCTACTTTGCGTTGCTGTTCGGACACATGCTCGTCACCAAGTCGCGGGGCATTGCGCCGCATGAGGTGGATTTTTATACGGGCAAGAGTCTTATTGATCGTGAGGAGCAGGAGTATTTGGAGAATTTGAAGCTGGATCGCGCGCAGAGTAGGGGTGCGAGGAAGTTTTATCACAAGTATGTTGCTTGGCTGTTTTAAGCATGGGAATTGGCTTTGCAACGGAAATATTCCGGTCCTATGTTCATATAAATTAATTGTTTTCGAATATAAGCGCTGTTGTTGTATTTATTCGTCGTCTGGTCTAATTATGTGATATCCCAATACCGCGATCTGGCACCTCAGCTCCGTTCGCAAGTCTATCAATATTCCAGTATTCAATACGTAATACTCTTATGACAAAAAAAAATTGTCACTTCGTCTCTCAATCTTGAAGCTTCTGTAAACGATCCAGTAGATCGCTTTCGGCCTCGGGCGAAGGTGGACCAACCGTTCCACGTGACTCCCCAGACGCCATTGCCAGAATCATTTTTGCGGGACAAAGTCAAACATTTATCAATCCGAATCGAGATTGTATTTTTCAACGAAATCCAAGTCTGGGCTAGAGAATCATCGTCACCATGCAGCTCAAAACGCTACACAAGATTGAGCTCCCCGCTACGGCGGACATGCATGTCCATCTGCGGCAGGGCGAGATGATGGAGCTTGTTGTTCCGACGATTACCGATGGTGGTGTTGATACTGCGTTTGTGTAAGTGATTGGCTCAACTCTCTATGGTATCCAGAAACTCAATCAGTTTTTAACATCTTTGCAGTATGCCTAACCTTGTACGTTGCGCGGTTGAGGAGTTGGTGAATGCAGACCTCAATGCTGACAATACCAGGTCCCTCCTGTGACAAGAGTTGCGCAAGTATGTCCTTTTGCTAAGAGACCGCCTCAATCTTCGCACTGACAAGCAATCGCAGGCTCTCGAGTACAAGGAGAAGCTACAGGCCATCAACGGAAAGGTCAACTATCTCATGTCCCTCTTCGTAGGTATAAGGACCCCGACTACTCGCACAGTTCAACTAACACTACTAGCTCCACCCGTCTGTCACGCCCGAGGTCATCGACGAGGCCGCTGCTGCTGGTATCACTGGTGTCAAGATGTATCCTCAAGGTAAGTACTGCTCCAAATGTTTAGCCAATCCTGCTACTAACCACATTGCAGGCGGAACCACCAACTCTGATAATGGTGTTGCCGACCTCGAGGCGTATTATGCTACCTTTGGCGCCATGGAGAAGAATGACATGGGTAAGCTCCAATTGATTTGTCGGGAAACCCCCTTACTTATGTATTTGTAGTTCTGAACCTACATGGTGAAGCTCTCGAGGCTCTTGCACCGGCTGGCATGACCCTTGAGGAAGCTTTCCTTCCAACTCTCAAGAGTCTCCACGAGAGATTTCCCAACCTACGCATCATCGTATGTCAACGTTCACAGTTTCACTTCTCTTCTAACAACGTCTAGCTCGAGCACTGCACCACTTCCGCGGCTGTCGAGGCCGTCAAGGCCTGCGGTTCCAATGTCAGCGGTACGTTCGTTTCTTCCAACAGTGATCGAAAGCTAACAGCTCCAGCAACCATTACCGCTCACCACCTTTACCTCACTGATGCGGATGCTTGCTGTGACCCTTTTGCATTTTGCAAGCCTATTCCCAAGAAGCCTACCGATCGTGATGCGTTGATCAAGGCCATCATGAGCGGCAACCCTAAATTCTTCTTGTAAGTGTACACAATCGTCTTGACAGCGATCAGCCATTTAACCGACTTTTTGTAGTGGAAGTGACAGCGCCCCTCATCCTATTCAAAATAAGACCAGCGCAGAGGAAGGCAAGGCGCCAGCCGGCGTCTTCACACAGCCATTCGTCACACAGCTTGTTCTTCTCGCTCTAGAGGAAGCCGTTGAGCGCGGCGTCATCACCGAAGACGACATCACCCAAGAAATGCTTGAGGGGTTCTTGAGTCACAATGGTCGCCGCTTTTATAAGCTTCCCGAGGCGAAGAACAAGATTATTCTGGAGAGAAAGGGCGAGAAGATTCCCACAAGCATCATGTCTGCTAGCGGCAGCGTCGAAGTTGGCAACTCGAGACATGGAACTGAGGTTTTTAGCTTGGCCTGGGTTTGAGCAGTGGTATAAAAATATAAACAGGCGAGTAAAAGTAATTTATTTTGACGTTTTTGTCTTTGTGCAGCATTATTTGCTGTACCGGATGATGCCATGAAGTGCTCTTTCCATAGCAGTTCTCCTGGCTTGTAGTGTGCAAGAGCACCTGTAAGTTGCGCAACGATAAACTAGCTCAAACAGATTGCTTTCTTTTCTGATTGTTACACTTCAAGCCAGCATATCATACCATCATTAATTGCCGCTCTTTTACAACGCGCATTTCTTCCGTCCCGACTGGACCTATTCAAATATTGACCTACACGGACAGCAAGATGGGTCAAACAGTCGTGGGTCTTTCGCACTTACCACAAGAGCTCATTATCCAGATCCTGGGTTATTTAAATCTAGGTAGCAATTATAACTTGGCGCGAACTTGTCGCCGGTTCTACGTTCTCTGGGACGGTACCCGCCTGACTGCTCACGACAAACAAAAGCTCCGCCGGCAACAGCGCCATTTTGCAATGACGCGAAGCATAAAAGAAGCAGAATCGTGGTATTGTGAGGCTTGCAACACAGATCACCCCGTATCCGAGAGAGATACCCCCGCAACACCAGACTCGACTTGTCCAGCTCGTCCAACTAGGTATCGACAACGCCAGAATACCCATGGATGGGAGGGATATTTCCTGCGACATCGCCATTTGCAAATGATACTGAATTACTCTCAAAAGGAAACGATATCAGTGCAACAAGAAGCCCATTTAAACAAGCTCACGCTCTCTTTCAATTCGTCTCGGTCGTACTGGTCACTTCCTTTCTCAGGCTCGCCAAGCGTACCAGTCACAGAGGAGTATATAATACAGCCACGAGTCTACGACGGCCGATTAATCATCTACTATGAATTTACATACCATTGTCCTAACGGTGTGTTATTGTCCGCAGTAAACATGCCAGCCGGTCACGTTTGTCGGCACATTACCATGCGGCAACTCCTTTTTGACCGTCATGGTCGCCTAGAGGTTCCCCGAGATGCCGGACCACCGTATGATACTGCGAATAGCTATGGCTCCGCAAGTCTATTCAGAGAAATGATTCTCGGGAAATCCAGATATGCATATGCTTATAATCACTCTCAGTCGGGTGTGAAAACGTGTAAGCATTGCAGCACGGAGTATCTATTTCTCAACGACATCTCGAGAGTCAAACTGCTTGTTTTTAAAGATTATGGAGAGAATAAATCTCCTTTTGATTTGTCATGGCGTGTTCAGAGTCGTAAAGGGGGAAGAATCATTGTGGATATGAGACCTAGGTCAATGCCATGGGCTGCCGGCTGAGGGCCGGCAAGGAGCTCAAGTATACCATGGGCTTTTTTAGGAGTGTTTCAGCGATTGTATTTTAGCAAAGCGACTTTTAACCAGCTTTTTTTTTTTTTTGGAAATAACCTCGGCAATGCCTATCATATGCGCTTACAATTGGGGGTGTCAAGTCTTATTTTGTATTGACAGCTGCCAACAATAGCTGCCAGCTGGCAAAGGGCCGGTGTTCCATCTCCAGCGCTGGAACTGTTTACTTCTGATGGCTTCTTTTTCTCTCAACCTTCTCTCTTCTAGGTTCTGCCCTGTTGTCACAAGATACATCTATTCTCGTGGGGGCAACGGCATGAAGTCCTTTCAACTACTCTTTTAAAAACGCGAGTTTTTTACATTTCATCGCTTCTCGTTACACCATAGCTAAGAGCTCCAACACAATGGATGCGGTCCAGAGGGCGGTCATGGTATGTATATTCAATCTGAAAACTTGTCTGCAATTCGCATTACTTGATCGCTTTCATGTACTCTAAATAGTCTAACTGTGAAACAGGCCGACTTAGGCCGCGCTCGGCAGGAGGAGCTTCCACTGAGCACTCTGGAAGGCCGAGGTCCCTCGTTCATTCGCCCTCGTCAAGACTACTCCAGGCAATACGACAGTGGAGTGAAGAATGCACTGGGAAACAAGTGGTCAAGTACGCTACTTGCGCAAATTGCTTTCTGGCTTTTTTTAAGGCTTTTTTTAATAGGTTGGCGGCTGACGAGCTCCTAGCGAAAATCGTTGATGAAGAATCAGTGCAAATGCAGGGTCTAGCGAATCTGAGCACGCGGCCCTGGGCTGAAGGTGCATTGCAGCAAAGGTGATTCATTACCATGCGTAATTTTATGGAACTTTTGCTAATGCTTTACCTGTAGAATTTCTATTTTTGCTCCTCCACTGCCAGCGCAGCCTTCGCTTCCCCCGCCGTTGACGAGCATACAGCAATTCACGCAGCAGCCGTTATCAGACGCAACCAACCAAAACACTCCAATATTATCTGCGGTGAAAGCGGTCGCAGCCCCGACGCAGGGTGGTTTGGCTCAGCCTCCCAAGGCAGCCTGTGTGCAGACCCCAAATTCGACCCCGGTTGCACCAGCAAAGTCCCCGAGTGCCGGTGGTACAAAGATCCTGGAGCTTGATAACTGCATTGTCACGATGTCAGGTGGGCGACGGGTAGAAGGTGCATCCGCACTGATCTATGTCCGTTCTAACAATGCATTCATCTGCCTCAAGGCAAGTGGTAAATTGGACGTAACCTATCACCTTGGGGACCTGCAGGCGCCAGTGCTTCGCGGTACGGTCTGCACAATCAAAAGCAAGCCCGGCAAGGGCAGCGTTCACAGCGCCATAAACTCGGGACGCGTTGAAAGCGCGGCAGAGCTGATTCGCATCTTGTACGCTTTGCAACGGTCGCTTACCGAGCTACAGCAAACGGCACCCAACACAAGCCAGCCACAGTCTAGCCCCGTTTCAGCAACCAATGGCCATGGAGCTAATGGTACAACTGCGGCGGCGAATGTGCCCTCTCCCGCCGGTACGGTCACCAACCAACCAGTTAAAAATCTGCCGCAGCTTTCTCGGCGACCAGAACAGGCCCCAAAGCTGTTGGATATCGATAAGGTCAGAACCAAGAACGGCGCGAAGCAAGGGCCAGTGGACATTGCAGAGGTATTTGATGATTTATTTGCTGTGGTTCACTCCGCGTACTGCCGCCTGGTTGGGGCCTCTGAACCGCTTTTGAGCGATCAGCTGGATGCGAAACATGGAGAAGTGGCCCTCGCAGACTGGATGCAAAGTGGCAATCTTGACTCGGAGACGGACCCAACGAAGAGCCTTTTGCTGGATATGATTCGGTTTCTCATGACTTTCAAAATGAAGCTCAATCAATATCAGCAGACTGCGCTGAGTGAGTCGGTGAACGAGCTAAAGGATTTTGATACCAAAAGTGTACCGGCCGGAGGCAGTATCAAATATAGTGCCGACGCGTTGCTTGAGTTGAGAGTGAGCAAGCCGGCAGACCCTGAGCTGCAAGAGTTGAAAGAAGCAGTGGCCAAGAAACAACGAGCGAGTCAGGCACCCAAGGCAGAAGCTTCAACTGTAGCATCAAACTCTGTCAAAAGAGGTGGTTTGGCGAGTTCACGCTGGGCCAAGTAATGGCGGCAGCAGTAGAATTTTTGCGATTTGCAGGTAGCAAGGTGATGATGGATTTGGTTGCATTTGAGACATTCATAGGTCATTTATCATTGAATTTTGAGCTTTTCTTTGCATTTTCCTTCATATTTCGTGAGAAGACGGATGGTATCCTGGTCGAGCGCCGGCCGCGACTCGCCATGGAGAACGAGGTCAATGAAGTCAATAGCCTCATTGAATCGCCTGAAGAAGTACAACTCCTCTGCAGCGTGAACGACTTCTTGAAGATGTAGCTTATTTGCACCGGGTTTTATAGGTAGTGAGATTTGCTTGTAAATCTGCATTTAGTTAGAGGGTTGTACTTGCGAAGTTTCAGGAAGGAAGAGAATATGATTACTGATTACTCACGTTTCCATTCTCGACTTTGGGGCGATACGTTGCGCGGATGGCTTGAAAGTCTTGCTCGTTTTGACCTGTGCGCTTGGCCCTTTGGTTGTCTCGCTCGTCGTCGGAGATTTCAATGTTGAGGAGGCCGTCCATTGTTGAGACGAGTGCTGTGATGGCGTGGTGGTGTTTACTCTAGGAAGAACGAGTACGGAGTCGGGTCGTTGGTGGGAGAATGGAGGTTTTTGCCGGTGGGATCCACCTATGATATTACTTCGTGCTGGCGTCGCAAGGATACCGATTTGGATCGATGTGGTGTCTCCCACTTTTGGCAATGAAGTAGAGGAATTACGAGACATATTTCATTCTTAAGGCTTATCAAAGATGAATCACTAAAAGAAACCTGACTTTGTAGTTCCGAGGTAAAATGAGTTGTACGAATATAATGCAGTTGCCTTGTCACAACAGCACACGTACGCCAGCCAAGCCGGGCAGGAATAGGAGAATTATCTAAGATTGAGAGAGAGGAAGGAATTCTTTATTTATTAGCTAATCTATACGAATTACTACCGAATTACAGTAGCTAAAGCTTAAAGGAATTCCTCTAGCTTTATAGCCTTCTAGGCGGGGTAA